>KE505412.1:183784-235739 GCA_000441515.1 Elaeis oleifera
TCTCTCTCTCTCTCTCTCTCTCTCTCTCTCTCTCTCTATTTTTGCCTTCTCCTCTTAATTCAATTCCCCCTCTCCATTGCTACTTCATTATCTCAGCCTGCACACAATCTCTTTCCACAAACAAACCCCAGCACATCTCAGAGATCAACACCCAGTCATCATACCCAGAAACGGCCTCCTGGAGCTGATAATTCGAAAGGATCCAATACCAAACCTTCTGCTGCTGTGAAGACCTCAGTGGCATTGCGCTTGTTTCTCGATCGCTCCAAATGGGGAGGCATTCCTGCTGCTACAAGCAGAAGCTAAGAAAAGGCCTCTGGTCCCCAGAGGAGGATGAGAAGCTCCTCAAGCACATCACTAAATACGGCCATGGCTGTTGGAGCTCCGTGCCCAAGCTAGCAGGTAATTCAACCTCTCTGGCTTATCAACTCCGACGACAAGAATGCATCACAAAAAGCATGATAAGTAACGAAGAGCAATTCTTTTCATCCGTTATACCGACCGATCTTTCCTTTTATGGGATACTGCTCTGCAAATATTTCCGAATTCTAAGTCAGAATTATGCATCTCAGGGCTTCAAAGGTGTGGGAAGAGCTGCAGATTGAGGTGGATAAACTATCTGAGGCCTGATCTCAAGAGAGGCTCATTTTCGCAGCAGGAGGAGGACCTCATCATTGAACTCCATGCAGTCCTTGGCAACAGGTACTAATCAACCACTCAGTGTCCTTCAGCTCCATTCTACATACCACATCTCCTAGAATTCAGTCTATATCGGCCTCGCTCATATATCTTTGCTTCCTCCCCTTCTTCAGATGGTCTCAAATTGCAGCCCAGTTGCCGGGGAGAACGGACAACGAGATCAAGAACCTGTGGAACTCCTGCATCAAGAAGAAGCTGAGGCAGAGAGGCATTGATCCCAACACCCACAAACCGCTTTCCGAGACCGAAGGCGGAGAAGATAAGGCCGGATCCAGCGAGCTGAAGCCTCTTGCCCCTCCCTCGGGGAACTTGCACTCGGTGGTTCCTGAGTTTGCTCCTCCAGTGATGTCGATGGTGGACAGGTCGAACTCGGAGAATTTGGTAACATCCACCAAAGATTTCTTTCTATACCGGTTCGCCGCCGCAAGCCATGAGAGCTCCTCCAGCTGCCAACCGACAAATTCGATGGACTACTTGCCCTCCGGAATTCGACTTACAGTCCCAGCTCATCGATGGACCAAAATCTGCCTCTCTGGTTTAACCAGAATTCCAGGTTGCCTGACATGAATCCCGAGTTAACTTGCAACATGATGATGACTGCTGCTCTTCCATCAGGCTCAAGGTCAACTGCATCGACCTCTATGGGTTTAAAGCCCACGGTTGGTATGGCAGCAGACAATTCTCTCCCAGGTTTCCAGTGCTTGGAGGCCGGTAACTCTAGTAACAACAGTGCAAGTAGCGGGAACAGTGGTGGTGGGGGGATTGAGTTGCAGAGCAACAATTCTATCTATGAAAGCAGCATCTTCCAATGGTCGGACTTGGTGTCCAACAGACAAGCTGAAATCCAACTCGGAGCCGAACCGGAGGACCTCAAATGGTCTGAGTACCTTAACGGTACCATCCCCTTGTCCGCGGATATCCAAAACCAAACTCAACTTCTTAATGGAGCTGTCAAGGAAGAGAACCAATTCCCAATCGACGGGTTGAGTTCATGGCTGCAGCCTCCTGAAGTATTTGGTAAGGACTTGCAGAGAATTTCCACAGCTTTCAAACAATTTAAATCATCGATACACGTAACGGTCCTTGTGGAGCCTCAGATTCGCAGAGTGGAGGGAGAGACTCACAGAAGCAGTCCTTCACGCAGAGTTACGAGTTAGAAAGGCTTCTTCTAATAGTAACTTCACAACGAGCGCACCATTAAATTTTCTCAATGTAAATAGGCTTCATGATACAAAAACCTTGAGTGTTTGTTGATCTTTGGATGGTTGTGGGAATAAGGGCAGAATAAAGCTTGTTTCGGTGTATGCTTGTTTTTATTTTCATCTAATTTCATTATTTGGAACTCACATATTGACAGCATCTCATGTAAACAATCATATCTCTGCTTCAAATTACTAGACTCTCCTTCCATTTTCTTTTCCTTCTATTAATAGCATCATTTTCAATGAAAAAGCCACGGTTTCAAGAGTAACAAGATACGGTATTCCTATCAAAAGCTCTCAGAGAACTCATTAGAAGTCAACATTCGCTTCCATGAATACTACCCTTACACTGTCTGCTTTTGGGAATGAGTTGTAGCTGTCCACCTCTAGCTTACTCAACTGATAGCTACTAAAATGATCTCAACTTCAATTGGATGACTTCAGAAGAAGCAGCCTGGGATGGGTTGGTTCTGTATTGCCAAGCAAGGCAGCATACTTCCCACAGAAGAAAGAGAAAAAAAATCCCCTGAAAGAAAATAAGGATCCATTCAATTCACCTGCTAATAGAAGGATAATGACTCTAAACTCCTATTAACCATGATGGTTCCCTCCATCTCTAGGCAATATATCAAGACCCATTTTGGTCTAGAAAGATTCCCCACCCCCAACTTTCTTTGCTTTGCAGAAGATAAGACCTTTTTATGATACATCTAGAAAGGAAGAACTTGAGAAATAAGGAAACGTTAGATAATTAGCTATGTGTTGTCTATTCCCAGCGCCATGCTGTCTGTTCTCTGTGTCTGCTCTCAATATTTTCTCATTGTTCCGCCTGCACCCTAGAATTATTCTGCTTTATTTACAGTTCGCTCAAGGGACCACTTAGAGCATTGTTTTGTGGTGCTTATGCTCAGTTCCTCTGATGGAGGTCTTCTTGAGGTTGTCAAGGGAAAGGGTTGCATGATAGGAGTTGATGCGTTTTCTATTTGCATGATTAATGCTTGGGAAAAGCAAAAGGAGAAAAAAACTTGAAGGATAGGGAGGAGAGGGGTCTATTTCTCTTGAGAAGAATCTTTACCTCTTAAGGTTCATTTCATATTTCATATCCTTCCTTTTTTTCCCCTCCTGTGCAACAGAATTGCCATCACCAGCTAAAACTTTCTTGACGAGGTAGGATTGATAGGGATGGGCTACCATGTTTTAAAAATGAGGCACATCACACGCTAATGTGTATTAATCAATAGAACAAGACAACTATTCATTATACGGAAACTTGAAAAGATTGACTTCAGAAATAACAGATGAAGTAATGATAAATATCTGATGATCGGCTGGTAAAGAAGAAATAGTGAACATCAAGCTAGCACAATTATGGTGGGGGCATGTCCCAAGGAACAACTATGGTTGTTTTGCTGTATAAACAGGTTTATTCATCTTATTTAATTTATGCTGGTCTTCTTGTCTATTCCAATGCGTCGGAGCCATACCGGTAGATTCTTTTGTTAGGGGACAAAGAAACAGGAGATCAAAAGAATCTAAATACAATGAACCATTTGATTTGAGTCGGACACAGAGTGAGAGCATCTAAGAAGGTTTAGTGCAAGCCTCTATCAACAGGATGAGGCAAGCCTAAAGGACACCACCAGTTTGATTGCAAAGTACCCACAAGCACAGGTGTAAAATGAGCAGATTTTATGCAGCATTGGCTGCATGAAAAAGCTTTTCCCTTCCCTCTAACAATACATTATCATGCAGAAGTTTGCGGATTGCAATGTAATTGGAAGTGCATGAAGGCCATGGGAGTTTGGGAAAGGTTATCCGAGTGATTAGAAAGTGAATGAGAGATGAAAATTCAGTCGGTTTCCTGAGCTGAATTTAGCTTGGCATAACTTTATCTGATAGCTTATTTGTGATGTTGAAGGATGCTGAAACCGGAATTACAGGCACTACCTTCATCCCTTAAAATTCTTGGAAGCACAGGTCAGAGTAGAGTTGCTATCCAATGAGCTATCATTAGGACCTCAAGCAGGGGAGGCAAAAGAAACATGTAGGTGTTAATATCATTCTAAGTTGCGAAACCAAGTCATGCAATTTATCTTTTTTGGCACAAACTGACACAAGACAGACAACTGGCTTACTTAAGTATGTGGTCAATGAAAATTGGTGGCAAAGGCCCTGGGAATCGAAGACAGATCATAGAAAATTAAAAAACAAATGTACGATACTCAGGTCTGGATGCTTTATTCCCTCGTCTGCTAATTGTTTTCAAGGAGAAGACAAGGGTACTAAAACGGAGATTAATATAAACGGCAGAAGGCAAAAGATGAAAAGCTCTAATGGACGCGACGTAGAAGCAGGTCATCCTAAGAGGCCCTCCTTTTCTGGGAAATTAAGCGGACATCATCTGATATGAGCGGGGAGGATTCAATACAAGCATCAAGCATCACAGACCACCCCAAGTAGCGTGACTTCATGTTATTATGAGAAATTGAGAGATCCAAATAGGCCTCTGGGAGTAAATATCTAGATATCTTGTGTTGTGCCATTGTTACCGCTAAGCTCTGTCTCCCTGCTATAATTTTATTGAATCTTTCACCTGAGAAAATAAAATAAATTACCGAATCTTACCTCTAGTTCATAAATTGGCGATACCTTTCTGTGATATGAGAGTAATTTACCATGACCACTGCAACCTAATCTAAAGTGAAATAATTAGTAACATGATACTGCAAATGGATAGAAAGACAGAACTACTAGGGCTGAAATCGGATCGGATATCAATATATCTATATTTATATTTATTTTATCTGATGAATATAAATATAGATATGGATATTATATGGATGCAAAAATTCATATCCATATTATTTTAAACGGATACGAATATAATTCAAATATTGAAAATATAAATATACTTACGAATATAAGTTGGATAATTAAACTTTATGACTACAGAATTAAACTTTATGGCTAAATAGATGATAAATCAAGTTAATAGCATGTTTATATGACTGTGTATTTCTTAAAAATTAATAATACTATATAAATTATATATGCTTGTGGATAGATTCGGATACCGATCGCATAGTTGTCTATCCATATTCATTTTTCTTTTACGTATATGGATACGGATGCGAATATTAATCAGATCCTCAAATTTCTATCCATATCCAGATTGATTTGGATACGAAAAGGAATATGAATGGATATTATCCATACTACTTTCACCCCCAAGGACAACCCATAACAAGAACATGCGGCAAACAACAGCGGCAGGCAATAGTCACCCAAATCAGAAGATACTGGATAAGTTCTAAGACACAAATAACAAGGATTATACATAGGAAAGTGAAGCCAGGCAGATTACTTTCCTAATTAGACTGAGACGCATCTGTATTTATTAACTTATCCAAAAACATTTCGGCCCATTTTTAGTCACAAACATAATTCTCTATTTCAGTTAATAGATATGTGCTGCTGGGGTGATGGGCAACCAACTGCATTAGAAAGTAACGATATAAATCCTGACGCTATATAAAAGCCGCCATATTTCCCAAGTTTTCCATTCTCATAACGACCATCATTAGATTTCTTCTTAGATGTTTGATACATGCTAAACTTATACAGAAAAGGATCCCAACATTGCTGGACTCATGAGTAGAGAAAAAGAAATCCAAAAAAGAGGTGTCTAAGAGAAAAATTCGTTTTAAGTTGCAATTTTCATGATTCGATGCATAATAAGAGTCCTACATCCTCAAAAATGCAGTTTGTGTTATAGCGAAACTTAAGGTAATCTTCATGAGGAACATAGCATGCCAAACAAATCTAAAACACTTCCGTAACAAAGGCAAATTGGCAGTCAGTTCATTAGTAGCTCAAACGTGCATCTACATGTGCATTGTAACCAGCATACTCCTAAGCATATCATATCATTTCTAGTTTCAATGTTTGAAGGGACATATTAAGGGATGTTTTTGCATGAATACAGAAACTTCTAGGGAAAGTTGGAACCAGGATAAACATTTCTGAGCAATGGGACAGAGGGTAAGCTTTCTTACCAGAACTTCTATTGTCTTCCTCATATCTTTCCATGACCCTCTTATGGTTTCCTGATTGATCACGCCCTAGAATGAGAATGGTAAAACTGCCAAGATGCTCAAATATATACATCTTGATCAAACTTAATTGTCTTTATCTAGAAGGAATACAACAAAATCTTTCTTACAATAACAACCACCAGAATTTTACAACCTTTCCTCCTTGAATATAATGATGAAAGAATATATGCTGGACGGTAGAAGAGAGCATATCATTTGCGCAAGCAGAATTCTCTTTTTGCTTCTGCCTTGTTATCCTGTGATCTTATTATGAATATGCAACTACAACAAAATACAATTGGGGTAATATTTTGACAATAATTGAATAAATTTTAGCGGGGTACAAGATTATGGCATGTCTTGTCACAAGGATATGGGCAGTCTATTCCTTTACTTCAGCTCGATCAAAGTACCAGTCACCAACAGATTTTGCAATCCCCTGAACATGAACAGCCAATGTAACCATCAAAAAACAAAAAAAGCCAATGTAAATATATTGAGTGTGATGAGGACTCTAACATTCGTGAAACAGAAACGGATAAAGAATTCTGGTTTCATAGTATGTAGCTAAGAACATGTTGATGTAGAGGGCTAAAAAGCAAAGTTTTCGATCTTCATTTACTTTTTACAACATCAAGAGATTCTAAAAGCCAAAATATCAAAATTTATATTTAAACGCAACAGATCTAGTAGCAGTCGCATCTCAATCTTTCCCAAGCAAGCATTCATTGGTGTATGCATCTGCCTGTGTTTAATTTCTCTGTATATGTTTATCCAGGAGGATGATCATTCTGAGTAAAAGAACTAGGAATTTTTGGAATTTCAGCTCCTCCATTTTTTGACATGTCCTTAAAAAGAAGAAATGAAGAGATTTAAGACACCAATTCAGGCAACAGGAGAACATTGCACTTTTTTTTGGGTTACCAAAACTAAACTCCTTACGGTACGCTGATGGAGATCTCAAATTTTGAACTGTCAGCATAGCTTTGAAGGTCACAGAAGATATTGGCAATCAGACAACTAGTTTCCCATTTAAGATGAGAATCTACCTCATTTCTTGTGTTGTTTATATATCAATTAAATTTTGGATCTTTCTAAGAAACTAAGGGGAAGAAAAAGCTCTATTAGATAATCATACAGCATCAGCCTTGCCTCTCAGACACTGCCATGGATAAACAGAACAATGACAAGTCCATGAATTGAAATTTGTTTTGGATTCTTCTAACTATATTTAACACGAGCATCACTTTTGTTAAGCATATTTACCATCTGGTTACTGTACTAGTCCAAATATGATTAAAATTCTCCTATTAGTCCTGGTACACTGATCACTAAATAGTAGGCTCCTATCAAGAAAACCCTAGTTATGAAGTTGCAGCCACTTTAAATTCTGATGTTGAAACTCTTCTGCAAAGTATTTAGGTATTCTAGGAAAAGAGCCCACTCAAAATGACCAATGAAAAGAAAAAAAAAAAGAAGAAAATCTGTATGTGGTTTAACTTATTACTCCATCTCCCACTCAACAGATAGTATCACAGGCTACCATGAAATTTATCTCTAACACTGAAAATAAGGAGATAGTTCAAAAACAAGGCGATAGTTAACATGTTTAATTTTCTCATATCTCTATCAAATGCATAGAAATCGTTTTTTACAATTTTCAGATTTTACTATATAACCAAGTTATCTCTAACCAGAAATGAATGCCGAATATAGTGATACCTTGTTTTGGATATTTGGAGAGTTATCTCCGTACCATGTATCCTGCCTCTCTGATTGGCAATGAGCAAAACATGAATTAATAATAACCCATTTTGCTTGGAATTTGAGAACCCTTTTGTGGCGTCAAGCATTTGGTTCTGAAGCCTGAACAATAACACGTACGAATTACATGGTAGTACTGATCATTGTTGATTAAACCAAGCAGTAAGAAAGAAGAACCCAATCAGTACCTTGCAGAAACCTTATTTGGTGATCGTTGCATTTCGAATAATTAAATTTGCATGCTTGCCAATAACCTTTAGGATCAGCATTCTTGGTTGCTAAACTTTGCTGAATCTGATGATGTAATGAAGGTGGAAGAACAACTTGTTAGAATGGAAGCAAACAATTTCTCCAAATAAAAAGAAAGAAAAAGAATGGAAGCAAGCAATAGCTATTCCTATATTTTCATAAGTCCATATTGATCAATCCAAAAGAAAATCTAATTTAATTTTCATAAGAAAATAAACAAATAACATGAGGAGCGCCACTAGAATT
Organism: Elaeis oleifera; assembly: GCA_000441515.1. Lineage (NCBI taxonomy): Eukaryota > Viridiplantae > Streptophyta > Magnoliopsida > Arecales > Arecaceae > Elaeis > Elaeis oleifera. The sequence continues at coordinate 192,039 of KE505412.1, forward strand.
GCAGTCAGAACAAGATCTGCCATTGGTCATTGAAACAACTTGCTATTTAAAAAGACCCATACTACAGGCTAAAACTGGAATATACCTGCCATACATCATATGCTGTATTCAAAAGAAAAGTTGGGGTCTGAATGTTGCTCAATAAGTTCTGTGGAAAGAAGCACTGCAAAAATAAATAAAAGAGAGGAAAAAGGTTTTGATCACACTGTTTCTTAGTAATTCTGTATGAACATCTTTAGTGGGGAACCAAGATTACCGAAGTTGCGTCCATCTTGGCAGTACAAGTTCCTGGCAAGTTCTTGGCCACTCCCTTTCATAAGTAGCGAATAAAGATGTCAGCATAATGATCTCATAAGCACACATAAAGATTGAGACCCATAAAAACATCCACACATTGTGAATATGAAGGCCATTGTTAAGTGCAAAGCACATTTTCAGTTATCATCATATTATATTAAGTATAGTTATTGAATGGAAGATCCACTTTAATATCTCTTTTATCCATTCCCACCATCCTTGAACATATAATATGAGAGTAATGATATAATGATATTACCTGCAGTGTTACTACACCTTCATAGAAGGATCTTAGAGTGTGCCCACCGGCTACATCAGTACTGCAATGCATAGAGAAACAAATAAATATAACAGACATTCAATACTAGTAAAAGTTAGACTGGATCATTTATCACTTTATAACACATCGCAAAATTGTCCGTTCATATAATTATGGGAGATTACAGAGTCATTCAGAAAAGATAAAGTTAATAAACTATTCCTTGGCAACCAATGAAGATTAGTTCATAACAAGTAAAAAGTGAGCCATACACATCAAGGAACAATCCAGCATCAGCAAGGCACTTGACTTTAGTGTTTCCTGGAAATAATGCCCGAAACTCATCACAGTGCAGTATGGAAGCCAGACCCCCAGCAGAGCATCCAGCAAGAAGGGCCTGGAAACATCAATTACATAAATAAGAAATGAATTTGAAATCATGACCAAAATCTCATATAGGAGTAAAAGAAAAAAACCTGGTTAGCTGAATGCATTCCTTTTGACATCAGGTCTTCCATAGCAGCTGAAAATATACGTTGTCCTCGAAAATAAAGGCCAGCAGCCTATGTATACAGCCCAAAAATTTATAAGGATCAGCTGAAAAGATTTGTATGTATGCATGTATGTAAAAACAGACCCGATCACTACTTCACAGGAATTGTTTTGGCTGAAAAAATGTATAATCATAGAAGACTAGTCGCACCATTATGAGTCTATTGACTGTGGGTACTATATTGTAGTTCCTATGAAAGAACTTGCAATGAGATTTAGAAGTTATCCCACTAACCTCATTATAGCCTTCACCTGCAAATGAGGCACCATCACAGTAGCGAATTCTAATTCTGTTCCAGTTGTAGAAGTCTGAAAGCATTATAACCAAAATGGACATGACATTGAGTCAAAGACTCGACCAACCACCAACAGTTTATTCCTCAAGTAGAAAAGCTACAGCACTAAGCAAAAATGCAAGGGTTTTTTTAAAAAATTACCTGGATTTTCTTCAGGTTTGTTGCTCAATATTCCAGTAAACTGTATCTGCTTCTCCATGTAGTTTGATGAACCACGACGAGTTGTTTTGCGGTATACACATGAGCTAGTATCTTTGCACCAGCCTCCCCCCTAATGTATTCAAAATTGTATTTGAGCAAAGTTAATGAATGCTCAGCTCTTAGTTGCATCATGTTGGTGTATGATCAGTGTGACCTCTACTACTAGCATGCTGCAGGTCACATGGATTAAAATTTGGAACTTCTGAACTCCAAGATCTTTTAACTTTTTAACCATATGTCATTCACCTCTAGTTCAAGGAGCCAACTGTTTGCTCCTGATCCAGACCCTGCATGCAGGTGGTATGCACCTGGTGTTCCATCCAAACAGACTGCACGCACCAAAAAAGATGGTTGATCAACAAGTAATTATCTGTTTCATCCAAACTGCTTGCTTGAGATTAACTTTAAAACCACTAGGAGAGATAAAAGAAGAGGATAGCACATAAGAAGAAAGATACAGGCATTAGTATCTAGTGGATCTAGTTTGATTGCTGTCTTACCAGCTCATTCCAGATTAAAGTGAATGAAGAAAGTGATGTTCTGGCAGTCATTTTCTCACAAACCGTTAATACTTGGTGCCCAAACAGAATGCTTCTATTTTCTGATAAACTTAGAACAACATATTTTTACTTATATTTGTTCCCGTTAGGAGATCCAGACTTAATAAACAAGACAATGTTCAAACTTGTTATGGCTTATAAAATTGCAAGAAGTTATTGAATTCTTTCCTTGCAATCATTCCTTGCTTGAATACAGTATCAGATTAATATGGTATTTCAGATAAATAGGATCTCGAGAAAACGAAGACCCTGTGGTGAGGAGCATTGTTGGGAAATTTTAGCTTGAACTAAATTTACAAATTAGGCAGATATATCATTGGAGCTCTGTTGACATAGGAAATGATGAAACCAGTCGCCACAGCAGAAACAGAACTATGAAGTCCAGAAATATATCTCTGAAAATCATTACATGGCCACAAAAAAGGAATCTCGCAATCTAGTATGACAGTTGAAAATTATAAATTTGATTATATTTAAAAAAAATGACAATGTTTGTGTATACATGTGTACATTTTAAGATCAAGAAACACAAACTGACTATAAGACATAATTTAGAAAAAGGTCTTTCAGAAAAAGGGGAAAAAGAAAATCATATCGAAAGATAGACATGATGGAATTCAGGGGGGAGCAGCAAATTGACCTCTTCAAACAGAAGCAAACAGGAATGACAGAAAGGCAGTCATAATGACCACAACAAGTCAAATGAGCATTAAAATTTAAGGATGTACGTACTAGTAGATTATTTATAAAACTTGAAAGAAATTAACAACGGCAGAACATAGATCCAACAAATAAGCGACGTAAGGAGCAGCACATCCAATAATTGAATATACACTATGCAATTTCTCGAGCATCATAAATAATAATGGCATAAAATACAGTTTACAGTTTTAATGATTACAAAAGCATTTTTTAAAAAAAATGAAAAAAAGTGCATTTCAGCAAATCATTCGTGGAAATATTTAGAAAAAGAACAGAAGAACTTATACCAAATAAACGGGGACACATAGGAGGAGCGAGGGAGGCAGCAGAGACCATACCAGCTCCCTTTCCTTAGCAGATTGAATGAGGGTCAGATCTACAAGGAGAGGTTGAGTGGCAATCACATTAACTCCATCCAAGTAGTCATAGCCCCGAACCCACCTCACCACAACCACCACGAGCAGCCCGACGACCCAGACAGCCTTCATGGGTTACGGGATTCTCTCCTCCCCTCTCTCCCTCCTCCTGGTTCTGGGCACTGAAGAAAGGGAGATGGAAGAACAGGGGAGGGACCGACCAGCTCACCTCGGAGACAGGACAGCCAAAGGAGACAGAAGGCCGGCTGTGTACAAGAGAGTGCGTGATCCTACCGAAAATGGAGTATTTCGAGGAAATTTAGATACGGTGAGTAATGCGCTGTAAAGAAGGCTACCATTCCCACCAAAATATGAAATAATAAAAAGAAGACTGATCTGCGTGTCTTTACCCGTGTTTGATGGCGTTATTTGTTCTTTTTTTGCGTGAGTGGGCCCCAGATTAAGTGGGGTAATTTAACGCGAGGATTTAAGGGTTTTCCTTAAATGGTGTTGAAAGCCCCCTCTTCTCTAGTGGGATACAATGAATGATTTTGGGAAGGTGGTCTGCAACGAGACTTCTTACCTTCTGTGTCTCATGGGGGCCGTTCGGATAATGGAGATGAGTTCAGGAGATGTTGGATTGAGCATATGTGGAATGCATGCGAAAGAGAAAAATTACTTGAGCAAATGGTTGTGGTTGAAATTTTTTTTCATATAATACGTTTACATCCATAAAAGCATTTTCAGGGAGATGACCTTTTTGTTTTGGTGGAAATAAATGTTGTATTTTTTTGATAGCCAAAGTTTTTTTTTTTTCCTTGATGATAGAAAGGCAAAGGTTGTGTTGAGCAATAAATGTAGTACATTTACATTTAGTAGTAATGAGCTACAAACGCCAAGCCAAATCTGAGAAAACACTCCAAACTAGAATTGCAGCGTCAAAATTAGAAACCAGGTCCTTGAGAGGAGTGCCAAAGTAAGTTGAAAAGTTTCAACTTCAGGCGTACGCGTGGAATCAGAGCACCAGCAATTTTGGTTCTATTTTTAAGTCCATCTTCAATCTTTTTTTTGTTTCTTTTTTTCTAATGGTAACGCAGAGTTGATGGGAAAATTCTTGTTAATGTAACGAAAATGATTAAATATGATGAAGAGCAGGCTCTTAAGGATCTTCCTAGTACCACCAATCCATTTTCCAATAGAGCACATCACATGAAAGAGCAAAGATGTTCATGCGGTTGACCCTTAACAATATTCACGGCTGTTCGTTATGTTTGGATTTACTGCCAGAGTGCAGTCCACCGTCCCTTCGGATGTTGGATTTGAGAGATCAATTTCACTCCCTCTGGAAGCTGTAGAGTCGGTCGACTATGATTCGCCGCTAGTGTAAAAATATTTCTCAGCATCCAAAATTTCACCCGCAGAGACGCAATTAGTCCCCACCGCCAGATGCATGCTTCTCCACCGTATCATGTGCGCTAGGACTTTCGCATGCCTATCCATTAATGAACGGTGGGTCGCTCTCTATTAAATTTAAGTGGAAAAAAAAAAGAAAAATCAAAAGCCAAAGTTAACATAGTTTTAGTTGTCAGACGATCATGAAAATAATATTAAATATTTATTAGATCCGAAGCCATCTTTCACCAACCCCACTATCAATGGGGTCATAGCAGATCATCCGAGCAAAGCGTACTTGGGAGGGAGCCTATTGTGCCATCTGTAGATCAATTTGATCAGGATTAGCCAATAGTTTTCCTTCGGTGGGTGCAAAGAGAAATGTTTATCCCCAATTCCATTCCCATTACTGAAAAAAAAAAAAAAAGCTTATATAATCATGCAAGAATATATTCTGGACGGTGGAAGAGACAGCATGTCACTTGCACCGTTGCACAAGCAGAATTCTCTTTTTGCTTCTGCTTTGGATTCTTTGATCTTATTATGAATATGCAGCTGCAACAAATTACAGTCCGAGTAATATTTTGATAATAATTGAATAAATTTTAACTTGATACAAGATTATGGCATGTCTTGTCACAAGGATATGGGCAGTCTATTTCCTTGACTTCAGCTCGATCAAAGTACCAGTCACCGACAGATTTTGCAATCCCCTGCACATGAATAGCCAATTTAAAGACAATGGGTGAGATGACGACTCTAACATCTGTGAAACAGAAATGGAGAAAGAATTCTGGTTTTGTTGATGAAGTAGCCAATATGTTGATGTAGAAGGCTAAAAGCATAGTTTTCCATCTTATTCTTTTTTACAAGATCAAGAGATTCTAAATACCAAAATATCAAAATTTATATTTAAAGGCAACAGATCTAGTAGCAATCGATCACAATCTTTCCCAAGCAAGCATTCCTTGTTGTACACATCTGTTTACGTCTAATTTGTACATGTTTAAAATGTTGATTTGATTTGTTTTGATTCTTCTAACCATATTTAAGATGACCATCAGTTCTGTTAAGCATATTTACTATCTGACTCCTGTACTAGTCCAAATATGATTAATATTTCCTTATTAGTCCCGGTACATTTCCCTTGCTAGCCACATTGTTAGGCTATACAATAATGAGCATATTGGTGTAACTATACACAATATACAGAGATTTCATCGTCTACCTTTGTGTTAAAAAGGTGTCAGAGCAATCTAACACTGATCACTAAATAGTAGGCTCCTATCGAGAAAAACCTACTTTTGAAGTTGCAGCCATTTTAAATTCTGATGTTGAAATTCTTCTGTAAAGGATTTAGTAATCCTAGGAAAAGAGCCTACTCATCGTGACCAATAAAAGGAAAAAGGGAGAAAATCTGTATGTAGTTGAACTTATCACTCCATCTCCCACTCAATAGATAGTATCATAGGCTACCCTGAAATTTATCTCTAACACTGAAAATAAGGAGATAGTTCGAAAACAAGGAGATAGTTAGCATGTTTAATTTTCTCAAATCGCTATCAAATGCATGGAAATAGTTTTTGAACATTTTAGCATTTTACTATATAACCGAGCTATCTCTAACCAAAAATGAATACCAAATATAGTCATACCTTGTTTTCGATAGCTGGAGAGTTATCTCCATACCATGTATCCTGCTTCTCAGATTGGCAATGAGCAAAACATGAATTAATAAATAACCCATTTTGCTTCAAATTTGAGAACCCTTTTGTGGCATCAAGCATTTGGTTCCTGAAGCCTAAACAATAACATGTATGAATTACATGTGAGTACTGATCATGCTGGTTAAACCAAGCAGTAACAAGGAAGAACCCAACCAGTACCTTGCAGAAACTTTATTTGATCATCGTTGCACTTCGAATAATTAAATTTGCATGCTTGCCAATAACCTTTAGGGTCAGCATTCTTGGTGGCTAAACTTTGTCTAATCTGATGATGTAAGAAGGTGGAAGAACAACTTGTTAGAATGGAAGCAAACAATTTCTCAAAATAAAAAGAAAGAAAAAAAGAATGGAATCAAGCAATCTAGGTATTCCTATATTTTCATAAATCCATAATAGTCAATCCAACAGAAAATTTAATTTGGTTTGTAAGAAATAAACAAGCAACATATGGAGCCCTGCTAGAATTGCAGTCAGAACAAAATCTGCCGTTGGTCAGTGAAACAACTTGCTATTGAAAATGACCCATACTACAGGCTAAAACTGGAATATACCTGCCATACATCATATGCTGTATTCAAAAGAAAAGTTGGAGTCTGAATATTGCTCAACAAGTTCTGTGGAAAGAAGCACTGCAAAAAAAAAAAAAAGTTTTGATCACACTGTTTCTTAGTAATTCTGTATGAACATCTTTAGTGGGGAAACCAAGATTACCAAAGTTGCATCCATCTTGGCGGTACAAGTTCCTGGCAAGTTCTTGGCCACTCCCTTCCAGAAGTAGGGAATAAAGATGTCAGCTTAATGATCTCATAAGCAAATTCTTGGTACCATAAAGATTGAGACCCATAAAAACATGAAACAGTGCGAATATGAAAGTCGTTGTTAAGTGCAAAGCACATTTTCAGTGATCATTTATAGTTATTGAATGGAAGATCCATTTTAGTATCTCTTTTATCTATGGCAATTGTCCTTGAACATGTAATATGAGAGTAATGATATAATGATATTACCTGCAGCGTTACTACACCATCATAGAAGGATCTTAGAGTGTGCCCACCGGCTACATCGGTACTGCAATGCATAGAGAAACAAAGCAGACATTCAAACAAATACTAGTAAAAGTTAAACTGGATCATTTATCAAATTTATAACGCATTGCAAAAGTGTCCGTTCATACAATTATGGGAGATTACAAAGTCATTCAGAATAGATAAAGTCAATAACTATTCCTTGGCAACCAATGAAGATTTGTTTTATAATAATAAAAAAGTGAGCCATACGCATCAAGGAACAATCCAGCATCAGCAAGGCACTTGACTTTAGTGTTTCCTGGAAATAATGCCCGAAACTCATCACAGTGTAGTATGGAAGCCAGACCCCCAGCAGAGCATCCAGCAAGAAGGGCCTGGAAACATCAATTACATAAGATAAGAAATGAATTTGAAATCATGACCAAAATCTCATAGAGTAAGAAAAAAAAAACCTGGTTAGCTGAATCCATGCCTTTTGACATCAGGTCTTCCATAGCAGCTGAATAGATACGTTGTCCTCGAAAATAAAGGCCAGCAGCCTATATATACAACCCAAAAAATTTACAAGGATCAGCTGAAAAGTTATGTATGCATGTAAAAGCAGACCTGATCACTATTTCATAGGATGTGTTTTGGCCAAAAAAATGTATAATCACAGAAGGCTAGTCGCATCATTCTGAGTCTATTGACTGTGAGTACTACTTTGTAGTTCCTATGAAAGAACTTGCAATGAGATTTAGAAGTTATCCCACTAACCTCATTATAGCCTTCACCTGCAAACGAGGCACCATCACAGTAGCGAATTCTAACTCTGTTCCAGTTGTAGAAGTCTGGAAGCATTATAGCCAAAATGGACATGACATTGAGTCAATGACTCGACCAACCACCAACAATTTATCTCATCAAGTAGAAAGCTACAACACTAAGCAAAAAGCAAGGGTTTGGTTAAAATTACCTGGATTTCTTCAGGTTTGTTGCTCAACATTCCGGTAATAGTATCTGTTTCCCCATGTAGTGTGATGAACCACGACGAGTTGTTTTGCGGGATACACATGAGCCGATATCATTGCACCAGCCTCCCCCCTAATGTATTCAAAAATGGTATTTGAGCAACAGTTAATGAATGCTTGGCTCTTAATTGTACCATGTTGATGTATGATCGGTGTGACCTCTACTACTAGCATGCTGCAGGTCACATGGATTAAAATTTGTAACTTTTGAACTGCAAGTTCTTTTAACTTTTTAATTGTATGTCATTCACCTCTAGTTCAAGGAGCCAATTGTTTGCTCCTGATCCAGACCCTGGATGCAGGTGGTAAGCACCTGGTGTTCCATCCAAACAGACTGCACACACCCAAAAAGACAATTGTTCAACAAGTAATTATCTGTTTCATCCAAGCTGCTCGCTAAAGGTTAACTTTAAAACCACTAGGAGATATAAAAGGAGAGGATACCACATAAGAAGAAAGAGACAGGCATTAGTATCTAGTGGATCTGGTTAGAATGCTGTCTTAGCAGCTCATTCCACATTAAAGTGAACAAAGAAAGTGATGTTTCGGTGGTCCTTTTCTCAGAAGCCATTAATACTTTGTGCTCAAATAGAAAGCGTCTATTTTCTGATAAACATAGAACAACATATTTTTGCTCATATTTATTCCAGTTAGGAGTAAAATTGCAAGGAGTTATTGAATTGCTTTCCTTGAAATAATTTCTCGCTTGAATACAGTATCGGATTAATATGGTATTTCAGCTAAAAAGGATCTTGAGAAAATGAAGACCCTGTGGTGAGGAGTATTGTCAGGGAAATTAACCTGAACTAAATTTACAAGTTAGGAAGAGAGATCATTAGAATGCTGGTGATTTAGGAAATGATAAAACCAGTAGCCATGACCATACGATGTTACAGAAACAGAACCATGAAGAGGAGAAATATGTCTCTCAAAATCATTACCTTGCCAGACAAAAGGAATCTCGTGATCTAGCATGGCAGGTAGGAACAATATAATTTTAAAAAATGAAATGTTTGTTTACACATGAATATATTTTTAAGATCAAGAACCCAAATTGTTGACGATAAAAGATAACTTAGAAAAATGAGTTCATTCCCAAAATAAAGAAAAAGGGAAGAAAGAAAATTCATATTAAAAGATAGATATGACGGAGATCATGGGGAATTGACCTCTTCAAACACAAGCAAACAGAAATAACAGAAAGGCAGTCTCATTGACTACAACAAGTCAAATGAGCATTAAAAATTTAAGGATGTACGTACTAGCAGATTATTATAAAACTTGAAAGAAATTAACAACAGCAGAACATAGATCAAACAAATAAGAGACGTAAGGAGCAGCACATCCAATAATTGAATACACACTATGCAATTTCTCGAGCATCATAAATAATAATGGCATAAATACAGTTGACAGTTTTAATGATTACGAAAGCATTTTTTTTTAAAAAAAGTACATATCAGCAAATCATTCATGGGAAATATTTAGAAAAAAGAACAGCAGAACTTAAACCAAATAAAACCGGGATATATAGGAGTGTGGAAGGCAGCATAGCATAGACCATACCAGCTCCCTTTTCCTTAGCAGATTGAATGAGGGTCAGATCTACAAGGAGAGGCGGAGTGGCAGTCCCATTAACTCCATCCAAGTAGTCATAGCCCTGAACCCACCTCACCACAACCAGCACAAGCAGCCCAACAACCCAGACAGCCTCCATGGGTTACTGGATTCTCTCCTCCCCTCTCTCCCTCCTCCTCCTGGTTCTATAGGCACTGAAGAAAGGGAATGGAAGAACAGGGGAGGGAGGGACTGGTTAGTTTACCTCGGAGACAGGACAGCCCAAAAGAAGACAGTGCGCGATCCTACCGAAAAATAGAAAGAAAGAAAGAAAAAAAAAAAGGAGTAGAGTCACCCAGGAAATTTAGATACGGTGAGTAATGCGATGCCAGGAAGGCTAATAATCCTACCAAAAATGAAAATTAATAAAAGAAGACTGATGTCAATGTGCGTGTCTTCACACGTTTCATTGCGTTATTGGTTCTTTTTCCAACCCGATTAAGTGGGGTAATTTAACGCGAGGATTTAAGGTTTTCCTTATTCGTTGATAATTACCATTGCTGAATTTAATTACCTAAAAAAAATAATCACGGATGAAAATTATTTTTGCTGTTGATGAAAAAATTAATTCTGAAAATGATGCTGAAAGAAACGATTACCGCATCTGGCTCGACATAATTCCATATAAAAATATAATAAAATTTATAATATAATTTTAATATCAAAATATTATTATCATCTCCAATAAATTTTTATATAATGATTATAATCATATAATTTTTTGTATATGTATTATTTATATCTTAAATTTTTTAAAAAATTTTATTAAATAAATTTAAAAGATACTAAAATAAACTGAATGATTATATATGTATTTTATTAAAATATTTTTGTCAAATATAAATTATCATTACTAAAATATTTATGAAATACGAATCCTTTATGATATTTATTTTTTTTTTTGAAAAATAAATACGAGATCTATCAATATTTTTTTAATCTCTTTCTTTCATTTTCACATCAAATATATTGATCTAATATGAAATTTATTTTTCACATCAGTTTAGCTCCAATCAAATGGATTCTAAATGGTGTTGAAAGCCCACTTTTCTCTACCGACTACTTGGAGATAATGAATGATTTGTAAAGGTGGTCTGCAATAAGAGTTGTTACCTTCTTTGTCTCCTTGGGGCCGTTTGGACGACGGAGGCAAGTTCAGCGGATGTTGGGCATATATGGAAAGTATGCGAAAGAGAAAAATTACTTAAGCAAATGGTTGTGATCGACATTTTTCATATAGTTTGTTTACATCCATAAACGCATTTCATGGAGATGGCCTTTTGTTTGATGGAAAATAAATGTTGCATTTCTATTGATAGCCAAAGTTTTTTTTTTTGATGATAGATATATAGGCAAAGGTTGCATTGAGCAATAAACGTAGTGCATTTACATGCAGTAGTAATGAGTTACAAACGAGAAAACACTCCAAACTAGAATTGCAACGCCAAAATCAGAAACCAAGTTGAAAAGCTTCGACTTTAGGCATAAGGCTGGATTCAGGAGGACTGGCAGTGGTGGTTGTGTTTTGAAGTCCATCTCCAATCCCTTTTTTTTCCTTCCTAATGGTTTTATTTAGAGTCAATCTTCACCTGATTAACGCGGAGTTGATGGGAAAAATTCTTGTTGATGTGAAGAAAAATGATTAAATATGATGAAGAACATTTTTATGGGTCTTAAAAATGTCCTTCGTTATCTTTGGATTTATTGCTAGGGTGTAAGGTCCACCGTCCACGCTGTAGTGTCAGTCAACTAAGATTTGCCGCCGGTGTAAGAATATTCTTGGCGTGGAAAATTTCACCCCCTAGAGACCAAATTAATCCCCACCGCCAGATGCATGCTCCTCTCTCGTATCATGTGGGCTACGGCTTTCCCATGCCTATCTATTAACGAGCGGTAGATTTCTCTTTATGAAATTTAGGTGGGAAAAAAAAAATCAAAAACCAAAGATAACATTCATGATGAAAATAGGCACCATTAATTTTAGTCATAAGAGGAACATAAAAAAATATTTAAAATTTATTAGATCCGAAGCCACGCTTCACCAACTCCACTACCAAAAGGGGTTATGGCAGATTCTCCGAGTAGAGCGCACTTGGGAGAGAGGGTATTGTGGCATCTATGATCAATTTGGTTAGGATTAGCCAATGATTTCCCTTCGTTGGGTGCGAAAAGATATGCTTGTCCCCTGTTTCATTCCCGTTACCAGAAAAATAAAGCTTATATAATCACGCAAGAATATATGCTGGACAGTGGAAGAGACAGCACGTCATCACTTGCACTGTTGCGCAAGCAGAATTCTCGCTTTGCTTCTGCTTTGGATTCTTTGATCTTATTATGAATATGCAGCTACAAGAACTTACAGTCCGGGTAATATTTTGATTATACTTGAATAAATTTTAACTTGATACAAGATTATGGCATGTCTTGTCACAAGGATATGGGCAGTCTATTTCCTTTACTTCAGCTCGATCAAAGTACCAGTCACCAACAGATTTTGCAATCCCCTGCACATGAACAGCCAATGTAAAGATCTTTGGGTGTGAAACAGACGCGGAGAAAGAATTCTGGTTTCATAGACAAAGAAGCTAAGAACAAGTTGATGTAGAAGGCTAAAAGCATTGTTTTCCATCTTATTTACCTTTTTCCACATCTAGAGGTTCTCTCCTTTTTTTTCTTTTTTTGTTGATGGAAGATCAAGATATTCTAAATACCAAATATCAAAATTTATATTTAAAGGCAACAGATCTACTAGCGCAGTCGCATCTCAATTTTCCCAAGCAAGCATCCATTGGTGTCCACATCTGCTTATGTTTAATTTATACATGATTAAAATGTTGATTTGATCCAGGAAGGATGATCATTTGGAGTAAAAGATCTAGAAATTTTTAGAATTTCAGCTCCTCCGTTTTCTGACATGTCCTTGAAAAGAAGAAATGAAGAGATTTAAGATATTAATGCATGGAAAATGGGAAACGTTGCTCCACTCTTTTGGCTACCAATAACTTAGCTCCTGACGATACACTAATTAAGCTCTCCAATTACAATTAGTCTCGGCAAAGCTTTGAAGAGTCACAGCAGATGTTAGCAGCCATAAACGAGACTCCCCTTTAGGACGAGAACCTTCCTCATTTCTTTGGGTTGTTCGCATGTCAATTAATTAATATTTGGATCTTTCAAAGAAACCAAGGGGAATAAAATGATCTATTACATAATCGTATTGCATCAGCCTTGCCCATAAGACATTGCCATGGATAAACAGAACTACGGAAGTTCCATGAATTGAAATTTGTTATGGATTCTTCCAACCCTATTTAAGATGAGCATCACTTAGATCACTAAATAGTATGCTGCTATCCGGAATAGCCTAATTACGAAGTGGCAGTCACATTAAATTCTGGTCTTGAAAATTCTTCTGTGAAGGATTTGGGTATTCTAGGAAAAGAGCACACTTAAGAAGACCACTAAAGGAAAAAATCGAGAACATGCATGTGGTCGAACATGTTTAATTTGCTCAAATCTCTATCAAATGCATGGAAATAGTTTTTAACATTCTAGCATTTTACTATATAACCAAGTTATCTCTAACTAGAAATGAATATCGAATATGGTCATACCTTGTTTTGGATGGTTGGAGAGTTATCTCCATACCATGTATCCTGCCTCTCTGATTGGCAATGAGCAAAACATGAATTAATAAATAACCCATTTTGTTTCAAATTTGAGAACTCTTTTGTGGCGTCAAGCATCTGGTTCCTGAAGCCTGAACAATAACATGTATGAATTACATGCTAGTACTGATCATTGTTGATTGAAACAAGCCGTGACAAAGAAGAACCCAATCAGTACCTTGGAGAAACTTTATTTGATCATCATTGCATTTTGAATAATTAAATTTGCATGCTTGCCAATCACCTTTAGGGTCGGCCTTCCCGGTGGCTAAACTTTCTTGAATCTGATGATGCAACAAAGATGGAAGAACAACTTGTTAGAATGGAAGCAAACAATTTCTCGAAGTAAAAAGAAGAAAAAAGAAATGGAAGCAAGCAATCTAGCTGTCCCTATATTTTCATAAGTCCATATCGATAAATCCAAAGAAAATTTAATTTAATTTCATTAGGAAATAAATAAACAACATATGGAGCCCACTAGAATTGCAGTCAAAACAAAATCTGCCATCGGTCTGTGAAACAACTTGCTACTAAAAATGACCCATACTACAGGCTAAAACTGGAATATACCTGCCATACATCATATGCTGCATTCAAAAGAAAAGTTGGGGTCTGAATATTGCTCAATAAGTTTTGTGGAAAGAAGCACTGCAAAAAAAGGAGGGAAGTTTGGATCACACTGTTTTTTAGTAGTTTCTGTATGAACTTCTTTAATGGGGAGACCAGGATTAATACCGAAGTGGCGTCCATCTTGGCAGTACAAGTTCTTGGCAAGTTCTTGGCCACTCCCTTCCATAAGTGGGGAATAAACATGTCAGCACAGTGCCCGCATAAGCAAATTCTTGCAACCCATAAAGATTGAGAACCATAAAGACATGCACGCAGTGCCAATATGAAAGTCATTGTTAAGTGCAGAGCCCATTTTCAATTATCATCATATTATATTTAGTATAGTTATTGAATGGAACATCCACTTTAGTATCTCTTTTATCTATTCCAACCGTCCTGGAACATATAAAATGAGAGTAATGATGATGAGATTACCTGCAGAGTTACTACCCCTTCGTAGAAGGATCTCAGAGTGTGCCCACCAGCTACATCAGTACTGCAATTCATGTAGAAATGGAAACAAATAAATATAGCAGACATTCAAACAAATATTATTAAAAGTTAGTCTGGATCATTTAAACATATCACAAGAGTGTCCATTCGTATAATTACGGAAGATTGCAAAGTCATTCAAAAAAAGATGGAGTATAGTGAATAAAATATTTCTGGGCAACCAATGAAGATCTGTTTTATAATAAGTAAAAAGGTGAGTCATACGCATCAAGGAACAATCCAGCATCAGCTAGGCACTTGACTTCAGTGTTTCCCGGAAATAATGCCTGAAACTCATCGCAGTGTAGTATGGAAGCCAGACCCCCAGCAGAGCATCCAGTAAGAAGGGCCTGGAAACATCAATTACATAAAATCAGAAATGAACTTCAAATCATGTCCAAAATCACACATAGGATAGGGGTAAGATTAAAGAAAACCTGGTTGGCTGATTGCATTCCTTTTGACATCAGGTCTTCCATTGCCGCTGAAAAGATCCGTTGTCCTCGAAAATAAGGCCAGCAGCCTATATATACAGCCCAAACAATTTATAACGATCAGTATATATACATGTTTTTTTTTTGATAAAATCAGTATATATACATGTATGTATATATGTAAAAACAGATCTGATCATTACTTTATAGGAATTGTTTTGGCCGAAATTAAAATTTATAATCATAGAAGGCTAGTTGCCCATTATGAGTCTATTGACCGGGGGTACTACATATTTCCTAGCAAAGAACTTGCAATGAGATTTAGAAGTTATCCCACAAACCTCATTATAGCCTTCACCTGCAAATGATGCCCCATCACAGTAGAGAATTCTAACTCTGTTCCAGTTGTAGAAGTCTGGAAGCATCATAACCAAACACGACATTGAGTCAAAGACTCGACCGACCACCAACAGCTTATTTCCTCGAGTAGAAAGG
This sequence comes from Elaeis oleifera, assembly GCA_000441515.1. Lineage (NCBI taxonomy): Eukaryota > Viridiplantae > Streptophyta > Magnoliopsida > Arecales > Arecaceae > Elaeis > Elaeis oleifera. The sequence continues at coordinate 207,734 of KE505412.1, forward strand.
CTACAGCACTAAACCAAAAGCAAGGGTTTTGGTTAAAAATTACCTGGATTTTCTTCGGGTTTGTTGCTCAGTATTCCAGTAAACTCTATCTGCTTCTCCATGTAGTTTGATGAACCATGACCAGTTGTTTTGCGGTATACACATGTCCTGATATCATTGCACCAGCCTCCCCCCTGATGTATTCAAAAATCGCATTTGAACAGAAGTTAATGAATGCTCAGATCTTAGTTGCATCATGTTGGTGTATGATCAGTGTGACCTGTACTACTAGCATGCTCCAGGTTACATGGATTAAATTTGTAACTTTTGAACTGCAAGTTCCTATTAACTTTTAACGGTACGTCATTCACCTCTAGTTCAACGAGCCAATTGTTTGCTCCTGATCCAGACCCTCGATTCAGGTGGTAAGCACCTGGTGTTCCGTCCAAACAGACTGCACACACCAAAAAGACAGTTGATCAACAAGTAATTGTCTGTTTCATCCAAGCTGCTCGCTCGAGATTAACTTTAAAGCCAATGGGAGAGATAAAAGAAGAGGATAGCACAAAAGAAGAAAGATACAGGCATTAATATCCAGTGGATCTGGTTAGGTTGCTGTCTTAATTACCAGCTCATTCCACATTAAAGTGAACGAGAAAGTGATGTCCTTTTCTCCCAAACCATTAATACTTTGTGCCCAAATATAAAGGTTCATATTCTGATAAATTTAGAAGAACATATTTTCCTTACATTTTTTCCCGTTAGAAGATTCAGATTTAATAAGGAAGACAACATCCAAACTTGTTATGGATAATAAAACTGTTTGCAGGGAGTTATTGAAAACACTATTAGATTAATATGGTATTTCAGTTAAAAAGGATCTTGGGAAACGAATTAAGACCCCGTGGTGAGGAGCGTTGTTGGGAGATTTAGTTCGAAATGAATTTACAGGTCAGGAAGAGATATCATTGGAACTCCGGTGACACAGGAAATGATAAAACCAGTAGCTATAACCACACCATGTAACAGAAACAGAACCATGAAATGGAGAAATATGGCTACGCAAATCATTGCATGGCCAAAAAAAAAAAGGGAATCTCACGATCTAGTATGACAGGCAAGAACTATAAAGTTGCTAGTATTTGAAAAAATGACAATGTTTGTGTAGACGTACGTGTATACATTTTAAGATCAAGAAACATAAATTGTGGACTATAAAAGATAATTTAGAAAAGAAGGTCTTTCCAAAAGAAAAGGGAAAAAAGAAAAATCATATCAAATCGGGGAGCAGCAAATTAACCTCTTCAAACACAAGCAAACGGGAATAGCAGAAAGGGAGCCATAATGACTACAACAGGTCGAATAAGCATTAAAAATTTCAGGATATATGTACGTACAAGCATATTATTTTAAACTTAAAGACATTAACAACAGCGTAAGGAGCAGCATATCCAATAACTGAATATACATGATGCAATTTCTTGAGCATCATGAATAATAATAAATAAAGACAGTTCACAGTTCTAATGATTACAAAAGCATTTGAGAAACCAATGAAAAAGAGTGCATATCAGCAAATCATTCATGGGAAATATTAGAAAAGGAACAGCAGAACTTAAAGCAAACGAAACGGGGGACACATAGGAGGAGTGTCGGAAGCAGCAGATCATACCAGCTCCCTTTTCAGTAGCATTTCGAATGAGGGTCAGATCCACAAGGAGAGGCTGAGTGGCAGTCCCATTAACTCCCACCAAGCAGTCATAGCCCGGAACCCACCTCACCAGAAGCAGCACAAGTAGCCTAACAACCCAGACAGCCTTCATGGGTTATTATTGGATTCTCTCCCTCCTTCTGGCTCTAAGGGAAATGGAAGAACAAGGAGGGACTTATCTTACCTTAGAGATAGGACACCCCAGAAGACGCAGAAGGCTGGCTATGTATATAGGAGACAATCTGAGGTCGGAAAAGAAAGAAAGTATTTACTGGGAAATCTTTTGCCCAAAAAAGAAAAGAAAGAAAGAAATTGTGGAATCCGTCCGGGAATTTCAGATACAGTGAGCAATATGCTTCAAAGAAGGCTACTTTGCCTACCAAAATAAAATATATATAAAAAGAAGACTGCGCGCTCCAATGGGAGGACGCCTGTTTCTCAGCGTCGTCTCCTTCTTCTTTTCAGAGAGTGGGCCCCGGATTGAGTCCAATAATCTTTTTTTGGTAGGAATTGGGTGCAGTGAACGAACACAAGAATTTAAGAATTTTCCTTTAATACAATAAGAATTTAAGAATTTCCTTTAATGGTGTTCAAACTGGGAGATAATGAATGATTTTGGAAAGAAGATCTTTATCCTTTAATACAATAAGACTTGTTACCTTCTTTGGCTCTTGGTGGCCGTTCGAATAATGAAGATAAAGATGAGGGGAGCTAGGAAAGAGCGGGTAACGAGTTCCATGCTGGGCATACATCGAATGCATGTGTGAAATAGAAAAATTTTGCTTAAGCAAATGGTTGTGATCGAAATTTTTTCACATAATCTGTATACATCCATAACGCATTCTCATGGAGAGATGCATGGCCTTTTTTATGGAAAATTAATTAAAGGTTTATACTATTTATAGGCATAGGGTTGAGCAATAAATGTAGCACATTTAGTAGTAACGAGTTACAGACGCCAAGTCCAATCTGAAAATAATAATAATAATAATAATAATACTTCAAAGTAATTAGATTTGCAACGTCGAAATCAAAAACCAAGGCCTTGACAGGAGGGCCGAAGTTGGAAAGTTTCATCTTTAGGCGTAAGGGTGGATCCAGGTCTAGCGGTCCTGGGTCTGTTGCTAAGTCCATCTCCAATCTTTTCTTCTTCTTTCTTTTTTTTTTTAATTGAAAGATTCGGCAAAGTGCAGTGGCTTTATCAAGAGTCGACTTGTACCGGATCAACGCAGAGTTGACGGAGAATATTTCCTGGTCATGTAACGAAAAATGATTAAATATGATGCCGAACATGCTCTTAAGGGTATCCTGGCCAAGTAGTTCTTCATTCCCGCGTGTACCGCCAATCCATTTCAAGAGAGAAAGAAAAAGCATCACATCACATGACAGCAAGTCAGCTCATGTGGTGACCCTCGAACATTCATGGCTGTCGTTATCTTAGTCTGGAATTATTCTCAAGTCTAGCCCAACGTCCACGAGGTGTTGGACTTGAGAGATCAGTTTCATATAACCCTGGGACTGTGTCATGAGTACTATCCATGCATGATAACATGTAGTACAAAAAATTCATCTCCAATAAAATATAATAAAAATATTCAAACCTATCATTCAATAAATAAATAAAATAAATAAGTGTTGGTAGAGAGATTCTAAATCCAACGTTCTCAAATATTCAAAAACCTATAACCTCAAAATTTATAAAGCCATCATGTAAATTCACTAACTAAGACGATAATTAACTATTAAACTAAAATTCTGCCACAGAAGTCTCTTTACAAGAACTTCGAGTCTGAATCATTTTCTTTCCTAACAATCTTATTCATCTAAAAAGTTATAAAAAAAAAAAAGATATGAGCAACAGAACTCAATAAGCAAACCTTACACTATCATACTAGATCAAACATAAATTTTATATAAATCATCAGTGCATCATTTAAGAAAATAACTATCATTGTAAAATTAAAATATTTAAATATATCAAATCATAAAAAAATTGTAAATTAATAATGCTTAGGCAAATACATCAATCATGCAAATTTCATAAATATAGTTCTAAGAGTATAAATAAATTTAAAATCATGTTAACTTCATAAATAAATCATAAATCCTTTGATATATTTCTCCATCATAATTCATAATAATTTTTTCAGACTAAATGCTAAGATAACTTTGTATCTATGATAACATTGTAATCAATAATATGCCAACCACTATAATTTGCTGGTGACGGTTACATATATACTAACTATTATAATTCATCATTGAGGATCGTATGCTAATTAGCTACTATAATCTATTGGCAAAACTCGTATATCAAGTTACTATATTCAACTAGCGAAGGCCGTATACTAAGCTACTATAATCTGCTAGTGAATGTCATATACCAACTACTACAACCTACTGAAACATCCGTAGCTAACTGAAAGCTTATAATCATATTTCTTAAGTTATATTTCTTATATCTTTTAAATTATACATAATAAATCAGTTGAAATGTACTGAATGGCTTTATAGAGTTCGAAGCCCATAAATAAGTCTTGAATGGTAGAATAACCATGAAATTATTCTTTTTCATTATAACACAAATACAAATTTCATAAAAATGGAGTTCATATTTCATGAATAAGTCATCAATACTAGAATTGCTATGGAACCGTTATTTAGCAATAAATCATGAGGTTCATAATAGCATATGCTTGATTCTTAATTTTAAGGAAACATAGAATCACACTTTTTATGATAAAATAACTGATGGTTTGAAAAACTAGTGAGAAATTTCAAGATTACTTACCTCTTCCACTTTAAACCTCTAAAGTTTTGACTATATGAATCATCGCAACCTATTCCAAGCCAGTAAAATCCATAACCAACAGCTTTGGAATCAAGAAAATTGAAATAAGTTAAAATTGGACAAAATGATTAATTAATGATACTATAGGATGTGTGGCTTCATGCACGAGTCAAGATGGAGGAAGGATACGATTGACTAGGCGATGGTGCTCGATTACCTAGGTCAATCCAGACAAAATTAACGAACTTAAGTGATTAAGATTGGCTAGGATTTAGGTGACTCAATTGAAGTCCATTGTAAGTAGATTTAGAGGTATCCAGCAAAAGCTAGGTGGGCTCCGATATGATTAAGGCTAGCAAAATACAAGCCGTTGATGGCAACACAGCCAATAGCCCAATGCTAGTCGAGCAAGGGAACAGCCGATGGCGAAGATGAGTGGAAAGAGGGAAAAAAGGTTAGAATAGGGAATGCATATAAGGGGGTTTTTCTTCATCAATTTTTGATGGATTTCTCGATCAACGATGAGCTGCAGCATAAGAGAAGATGAGGAGAAGGATATAGGAGGAGATCGAGCTCTTGTCTTGGCTCCATCTAGTATTGTAACCCCAATTTCCGATGGGTACCAAACTAGGAAACGAGCTTGAAGGGGAAAAGGAGGAAAAGGGGTTGTATTTGATTATAGAATTGTTAGAAAATCGGGTAGGTAGCATGTGTGTATTTCAAAATATTTTGAATATAACGAAAATAAATAGGTTAAACCTTTAACCCACATGCATAAGATCAAATCTAATCCTACCCAAAGTTCAGAAGAAAAATATATATATAATTTGAAATTTAGAGACAAGTATGAGATCGGATCTCTATACCTTAGCACGGATAGATATTCACTGCTTCCGATGATCATAGATTTATAGATATTTGAGCCGCACACGTGTCCGACCTCTATGGATATCCACTGAGATCAATCTCGAACTGATCTCCTCGTGGTAGAATCTTCTTCCAAGAAGAATCTTAGCCTTGAGATCTTAAATCAATATCTTGATCTGGATTACGGAATCAACTTCTTGATCTGCAGTCTTCTTCTTCTTCTCCTCGTTCTTCGCTCTTGAAGACAAATCATCACCACCTCTTGACGTGTAGAAAAGGGGATGCCCAATCCTTGGGTGTAGAAAAGAACAGAGGGAGGAGAGAAGGCGTGGAGAAGAGAGAGAAAGAGATTTGTTTCATAAAAACTCTATTTTTAGAAATCTTAGAGACATTCTCTTTATATAGGCACTACCCTGACTCATAATAGGAATCTAATTATCTTAAAAAGATAGATCCTTATCTCATAAGAATCTTCTACCTTTTAATCTGATTTATTTCTATAAAATCAGCTATAATTGATAAATAATTAGCCCCTTTAAATAGGTACAAAGATGCTCCATAGAATATAAGTTAGATAGTTGGGGTGCCAACCTTTTTAGGTAGTTGGGTGCCAACCAAAGTTGGCGCTGGTTGGCGCCCCACATTAGGGTTTCTAACCATATAAGAGGGGCGTGGCCCCACTCTCTCTCCTCCATGCCATGCCACATAAGAGGAGGCGGGCCGCTCCTGTAATATCCTGAGATTTGGCACCCAGTTTCTGTCAAAATAGAAGGAAAGCGCCACCCAATCTTCCATCTATTCCACATGCACTCTTAGAGATAATTAGAAGATAAAGAAGAGATAATGTTAGGATAATTATGCCAACTAATTGACTTAATCAAATTCTTTTGAGCTCACAATTAAGAGTCCAATTAAATCCAAATGGATTTGAATTAGGTTCAAGGCTATGGACTTGATCAAATAGAAGTTTCGAGAAAAATTAGGTTTAACCGTGTGCTAGCATGGTTCTCATAAACTTAACAGGATTTCAATAACCCTAACCAATTAAATTTATAAGCTTAATTGACAAATTTAAGATTAAATCCCTTAATGTGTGATCCCATAGGTTCCATTCTATCTGATAGTGAAATATATAGTGATCTCCATCACAATATCATCAAAACTTTTTTCGATGGATTGAAATATTTTCAATTCTATCCTTTGAGGATCATCGATCATCAAGATGATGCTCGATGAATCTCACAATCCATCAGTGATATCTAGCAGTATGTAGTGGCAATCCAGTAGAATGAGAGTATGAATCTTTAGGTATAGTAATCGTATGATTCAGTCCTTCTATCATGAGTCCTAACTTGAAGAGGTCATGGAGAATTCGTCAGACCCCATTGTCAGTCATATGTTAGATTGACTCGACTCGAGTTCATTTGTGAATTTCGTAAAATTTTTTTTTAGTATTCACACTTACTTTGATCAAAGACTTTCTGAACTCAGTCTCGTAAATCGCATAGGACTTTCTTTTTCTACTAAGGTCGATAGATTTGATCTAGGTACATCCTACTCCAAACAGCGAACCTGAAACTCTGAAGCCAACATACACAATAAGGACTCAAATGACTAGGGACCAAGAGAATGTGCAGTCAAATCCAGTAGCCTCACTGTGAATAGCCAATGGCATCGTAGGTCAAAGATCACTCACACCACTGCAGCATCGAAAAGATCACTAACGAGTGAGTAGACATCCATGTGGTTCTCATATTGGTCATGCTCAATGTAAGTTATTCTCTAACAACCATCCGCACCTTCACTTCAGTGTCTCTACATCGCAAACTTGAGATTCATCTGTCCACAAGAGAGGTGAACCATGTATCGATCTCAAATAGATTGATCACTGTCCTTCGTGACGATCTTTTGATCGAGAGTATTTAGAAATTAATCACTAATTAATGTATGTCTCAAATTCTTAACACTTTAAGCATATACAAAAATTATCTTTATTAATTTCTGGAACAAATTATGGACACATAAACATGATTGAAAAGAAAAAGCTCCTTATTGATAATAAAAAATTTACAAGTATAAGTTTAGGTCCTGAAATTACATAATGTATCAGCCAACAATTGACTTCTATGGCATAAATCTAACAAACTTTCACTTGATCTAAAGCCAATTGGCCATATACCTTAGACCCATCTTCTCAAGGTGAGCTTCGATCTTCTGCTGGCTGAGAGGCTTGGTCAGTGGGTCCGCCACATTCAGCGCAGAATCAACTTTCTGCATCTCGATGAACTTTTTCTCGAGATATTCGTGTATGATGTGAAACCGTCGCTTTATGTGCTTGGACTTCTGGTGAGACCTGAGCTCCTTAGCAAGGGTTATGGCGTCGTTGTTGTCATAGTGCAATGCAATGGCAACTGATGGCATCATATTCAGCTCCATAACGAACTTCTTAACCAAAGACTTTTTTAGCAGCTTTAGAGACGGCGATGTACTCGACTTCCATAATCGAATCTGTAATGATAGATTGCTTGAAACTCTTCCAGCTAACTGTACTACCATTACATAAGAAGATACACCCCGATGTAGACTTTCTATCATCGACATCAGTCATAAAGTCTGAATCGATGTATCCCTCAACTTTTAGCTCCGATCCTCCATCAAAGATCAATATCAAGTCCTTAATCCTTCTCAAGTACTTAAGGATATTTTTAACAGCAATCCAATATTCTTCATCTGGATTTGCCTAATATCTGCTCGTGACACTCACAGCAAGTGCTGTATCAGGGCGTGTACATAATATGACGTACATGAGGCTCCCTATTGTCTAAGCATAAGAGATCTTGCTCATGCGCTGGATCTCCTCAGGTGTGTCAGGGCACATCTTCTTGGAAAGATGAATGTCATGTCTAAAGAGCAAAAGACTCCTCTTGAAGTTTTTCATGCTGAACCTCTTCAGCATCTCCTCTATGTATGTATGCTGTGAGAGTCCTATCATTCTCTTAGATCTATCCCTATAGACTCTTATACCAAGAATGTAGGAAGCTTCTCCTAGGTCTTTCATGGCAAACTCTTTTGACAATCATACTTTAACCGACGTCAGAATGAAAATATCATTCCCAATTAGGAGGATGTCATCCACGTACAATATGAAGAATGTGACAGCGCTCCCATTGATCTTTTGTACACACATGGCTCCTCATTTTTGATGAAATCAAACATTTTGATCACATCATTGAAGCCAGTATTCCAACTCCGAGATGCTTGCTTGAGTCCATATATGAACCTTTGCAGCTTGCAGACCTTGTGATTACTATCATTGGACGTGAAACCCAGAGGCTGCTCTATATAAATATCTTCTTCAAGATATCTATTTAGAAAGGTAGTTTTACATCCATTTGCCAGATTTCATAATCATGAAAGGCTGCTATGGAAAGTAAAGTACGGATAGATTTCAGCATGGCTACGGATAAAAAGATTTCATGATAGTCAATACCTTCGCATTGGCTATAACCTTTCACAACTAGTCTTGCCTTATAGGTCTCTATCTTACCATCCAATCTAATTTTCTTTTGTAAATCTATTTACATCCAATAGGTATAATACCTTCAAGTGGATCTACTGAGGACCAAACTTGGTTGGAATGTATAGAGTCAATTTCTGACTTCATCGCATCCATCCATTTCTTGGAGTCTATATCTAACACTGCTTCATCATAGGTTTTGGGATCATTTTTAATATCCCTATCTCTCACAAAGAATGCTTTCTCTAAATCCTCTGTAAGAATATCTAAGTACCTTTCAAGAGGATGGGAGATCCTACTTGATCTATGAGGTGGAGGAGGTATCACATTTATTGACCATTACTGGGTTCAGGTTTATGGACTCGATGTTCTTCAGAGACTTTCTCTTCGAGCTCAATTTTCCTCCCATTGCCTCCATCCTGGATAAACTTTTTTTTAAGAATATGGTATGATGGCTCACAATCACATTGTGACCCTCAAGAAGACAGAAGTAGTATCCCATGGTTTGTTTAGGATACCCTGTAAAGTGAGCTTTAAAGGATCTAGCCTCTAACTTATCCGCTTGCTGTCACTTGATATGGACCGGATATCCGCAAATCTTGAGATACCCAAGAGTTGGCTTCTTACCATATCATAACTCATATGGTGTGATAGGAATAAATTTAGAGGAAATCCGATTCAACAGATGAATCGTAGAAAGTAAAGCATGTCCCCAGAGAAAGACAGAAAGGTCTGTGAAGCTCATCATGAATCGGATAATATCTAATAGGATCCGATTCTTCTTTTCGAATACCCCATTGAGCTGAGGTGTCCTTGGAGGTGTTTATTATGAGACTATGCCATTATCTTTGAGATAGATCCGAAAATCTTCACTAAGGTATTTTCTTCTCGATCTGATCGAAGAATCTTTATGGGTTTTTCGATCTATTTTTCTACTTCTTGTCTGAACTCTATGAATTTTTTAAAAATTTCAGACTTTTGGTGCATCAGATATATGAATCCATACCGTAAATAATCATCGATAAATGTTATGAAGTAGACATAGCCATCCCTGGCTTGTACATCAAATGGATCATACACATCAGTGTGTATCAAAGCTAATATCTCAGTGGCCTTTTCTCCTTGTCCCACAAAAGGCAGCTTAACCATTTTTCTTGAAGACACGATTCACAGACTGGATAAGACTCGAAAGTTAATGGTTCGAGAAGACCATCTTTCTCCAGTTTGTTGAGTCCGTCCTCTCTAATATGGCCTAGCCTAAGATGTCACAGATACTTTTGGCTATCCTCTCTCTAGATCTCTTAGATCCTACGGTATTTACTATTTACTCGTTAATATTTACACTTACATCCGTATACAAATGATAAAGACCGTCAATCAGAAAAGCACATACAACTATTTATTTCAAATAAATTGAACACATGTCTTTATTGAAATGAAAATTATAGTTATCCTGTGCCAGCACAAAGATAGAAATCAAATTTCTACAAGCTATAGGTACATAATAACAGTCTTTCAAAATAAACTAAGTCCTAATAATAATCTCAGATGATAGGTTCCGACAGCCACAGCAACAAACCTTGCGCCACTGCCGACCCGGAGAGTGATCTCACCTTCTCTCAGCCCTCTAACTTCTTCAAAACCCTGCATAGAAGTACACAAATGAGCACTTGAACCAGAATCAAGAACCCAACCAGAAAAAAAAACTGTTAGATTAGTTTCGATAATGAGCAATTCAGATGTACCTTTAGAAGATCCATCCTTCTTTCTACTCTTGACAATCGTCAAGTAGGCCGGACAGTTCCTTCTCCAATGGCCTTCGACGTTATAATGAAATATTTTTCTTATCGTCGGTCTTCTTTGAACCTGTTTCTTGAGCTTGATCTCGTTCTTCTATTTCTTTGTGGGCTTTTCTTCTTCTTAAAAAAAGATTTCTTTTAGAGAAAGCCCACTCCATAGCTAGAACTGTGCCCCTTGAACTCTTCAATATGCCCTCTGCTGTTACCAGCATATTCAATAACTCGGACAAAGTGCTATCTATTTATTCATATGGTAGTTCATGATGAACTGTCCATACGAATCAGGAAGAGACTGAAGGATCAAATCCAACTGCAATTCCTTGTCCATGTTCATACCGAGCTTCTGAAGCTCCTCTATATTTTTGATCATTATCAGATAATGATCATTGGCAGACTGCCCGTCACGCATCTTCACTCTAAAAAATCTCTGAGAGACCTCAAACTAAGCTGTGCGATTCTGTTCACCATATAACTTTTGCAGGTGAATCAGCATCTCTCTGGCAGTTCTCATGTTTTCATGCTGTTGCTAAAGATCATTGGACATAGACGCTAAGATGTAGCACTTTGCCTTATTATCTTCATCCATCTATTCTCAAGTACAGCTCGTTAATCAGCGGATGGACGAGCAAGTAACACAGGTGATTCCTGGTCTAGGACATAGGTTAGCTTTTTAGAGTTAAGAATGATACTCAGATTTCGGAGCCAATCTTTGTAATTAATGTCGGTCAACCTATTTGTATCGAAGATTCGGACTAAAAGATTTGAACTCGACATGGTTATCTGCAGAGAGAACAGTTTTTAGTTAGATTTTGTACTTATAAGTTTGTTTGTTGTAGAGACTTTAAAAACAAACAAAGACTTTCACTATTTTTTTGAATCTCCCACACTCCTCAGGTGGAGAAATAAAATCTATACGCAATCGATTTCAAGTGGGTATTGCAGTCTCATTAATCTATACACACCTCACCTAACAGTTATTAGTGAGTACAGACCAATGAGTGGACAACACTTTATCCATTGCTTCACTAAGCAAGATATAGTGGCTTGATCTCTAAGTCCTGTGGCCTCACCTAACAGTTATTGGTATATTTTTAGTTAAGTCAAACCCATCATTTAACAGCAGACTCAAAGCCATTATTGAGACCCTCACCTAACAGTTATTTGGCCCAACTCCATCTCTATCCTGGGACATCAAATGTCAATAGAGTGATTGTATCTTTTCGATGCAATCGAACCACTATAAACAGCTGAGAACGATCAACACCAGGAAAATACTCGCATCTCTACAACGATGGAAGACCTCTAGACTTAATATTTAGTGAGAAGATTTAGGTTCAGATCTCTTCTAAATCAGCAGATCTGACATCCGACTGATTAAATTCAGATTAGCATATCAATATGTCTAACCAGCCTAGTCGGCATGGGTGAACTCGAGTCAACAAGTAACCTAACATGAAACTGAATCTCCTAAGATGGCTAAGTAAGTTAAGATATGTGGGGGTCCCTCCATTGCTTTTCTTAAACATCAATCAAAATTGATCAGATCAGACAATGAAATCAATTAAATAACCATCATTTAAATACTTATCTTAGACACTAAATTGATCGATTAGAATCGATTAGGTTAACCTATTGAAACGGACCCGAATCACAAGCCAAATTCGATCTTGAGTCAATTAACTCACATCAAAATGTGAATCGATACGACCAACTATAACTAAACTCAACTTTGAGTCCCTTTGATCTAATCCTAATTAACCATCGATTAGGTTCAATCAACTGCTTAAAATCGAAAATAGGTTCTAACCTGATCTAATCAATTAGACCCTAATTATAGTTTGATCACTAGATCTAATTTGTTCAACCCATATCCACATGCAACAACATAATTTAATTTAAAATAATTTTTAGATTATATTTTATTGCATGCAATTAGTGGTTTATAATTTTGAAACTGTTTCAAATCTAAACCTAATTTCATATATTAATATATGTAGTTTCAGATCTAAATTAAATATGCATCACATATATATTAAATTTTAGATCTAAAATTAAATTTATACATATCAAATATATATATAAGTAGATCTAAAATAATAATTAAAATATTTTAAAAATATCTTTTTAAAAATCTGTTCATATCAAACTAGGACAACCTCTACAATATAGGGGGTAAACCCTATATCAGGATAACCTTATATCAGTTTAATATAAATTTTTAATCATTCTAATTTTAGATCTAAATTTAAATTAAATATATCATATATACTAATTTTTAGATCTAAAAGATTTGATTTAATTACTTCGAAAATAATTTTCAAAATCGATCAATCTTGTACTAAGACAACCTTATACTAGAAAAATCTTAAATCATTAAAACTTTCAGATCTAATCTAAAAACTAGATCATATATATTTTCAAAAATCTATGGCTCTGATACCACTGTTAGAAAATTGGATAGGCAGCATGTGTATATTTCAAAATATTTTGAACGCAGCGGAAAATAAAATGAGTTAAATCCTTTAACCCCACATGCATAAGATCAAATCTAATCCTATCCAAAGCCTAGAAGAAAACACATATATAATCTGAAATTTAGAGACAAGTATGAGATCGGATCTCTATACCTTAGCGTGGGTAGATATTCACTGCTTTCGATGATCACAGATTCATAGATATTTGAGCCGTACACGTGTCCGACCTCTACGGATATCCATCGAGATCAATCTCGAACTAATCTCCTCATAGTAGAATCTTCTTTCAAAAAAAATTTAACCTTGAGATCCTAGATCAACACCTTGATCTGGACTGTGGGATCAACTCCTTAATCTGCAGCCTTCTTCTTCTTCTCCTCGTTCTCCGCTCTTGAAGACAAATCACTACTACCTCTTGGCATGTGGAAAAGGGACGCCCAAGCCTTGGGCATGGAAGAGAATAGAGGGAGGAGAGGAGGCGTGGAGAAGGGAGAGAGAGAGAGATTTGTTCATAAAACTCTATTTTTAAAAATCCTATAGACATTCTCTTTATATATGCACTACTCTGGCTCATAATAAAATTAATTATCTTAAAAGATAGATCCTTATCTCATAAGAATCTTCTATTTTTTAATCTGATTTATTTCTATAAAATCAGATATAATTGATAAATAATCAGCCCCTTTAGGTAGGTACAAGAGATGCCCCATGGAATATAAGTCAGGTAGTTGGGCGCCAACTCTTGACGCCCCACATTAGGGTTTCTAGCCAAATAAGAGGGGTGTGGCCCCACTCTCTCTCCTCCACACCATGCCACATAAGAGGGGTGGCCCCTCTTGCAATATCCTGGGATTTGGCATCCAGTTCCTGCCAAAAGAGAAGGAAGGTGCCATCCAATCTTCCATCTATTCCACCTGCACTCTTAAAGATAATTAAGAGATAAAGAAGAGATAATATTAAGATAATTATGCCAACTAATTAACTTAATCAAATTCTCTTGAGCTCATAATTAAGAGCTCAATTAATTTAAATAGATTTAGGTTAAATTCAAAGCTATGAACTTGATCAAATCAAAGTTCTGAGAAGAATTAGGTTTAACTATGTGCTAGCATAATTCTCATAAACTTAATAAGATTTTAATAAACCATAATCCAATTGAAATTTCATAAGCTTAATTGATAATTTCAAGATTAAATCTCTTAATATGTGACCCCATAGGTTTCATTCTATCTGGTAGTGAGATATATTGTGATCTCTATCACAACATTATCGAAACTCTTTTCGATGGATTGGAATATTTTCAATTTCATCCTTTGAGGATCATCGATCATCAAGATGACGCTCGATGAGTCTCACAATCCACCAGTAACACCTAGCAGTATGTAATAACAATCCAGTAGAATGAAAGTACAAACTCCTAGATGTAATTATCATATAATTCGGTCCTTCTATCGTGAGTCCCAACTTGACAGAGATTATGGAGAACTCGTCAGACCCCATTGTCAGTCATATGCTAGATTGGCTCGATTCGAGTTCATTTGTGAATTCTGTAAAAATTTTTTCTAGCATTCACACTTGCTTTGGTCAAAATTTCTAAACTCAGTCTCACAAATCATATAGGATTTCTTCTTTTCTATCAAGATCGATAGATTCCATCTAGGTGCATCCTACTCCAAACAGCGAATCTAAACTTAATGAAACCAACATACATAGCAAGGACCAAAATGACTAGGGATCAAAGAAATGTGCAGTTAAACCCAGTAGTCTCGCTGCGAATAACCAATGGCACCACAGGTCAAAGGACCACTCACACCACTGCAGCATCGAGAAGACCACTGACGAGTGAGTAGACATCTATGCGGTTCTCATATTGGTCACGCTCAGTGCAAGTTGTTCTCTAACAACCATCTGTACTTTCACCTCAGTGTCTTTACACCGTAGATCCGAGACTCATCTGCCCACAAAGGAGGTAAACCGTGCACCGATCTCAAATGGATTGATCATGATCCTTCGTAACGATTCTTTGATCGGGAGTATTTAGAAATTAACCACTAATTAATGTATGTCTCAAATTCTTAACACTTTAAGAATATATAAAAATCATCTTTGTTAATTTCTAGGATAAATCATGGACACATAAACATGATTGGAAGAAAAAATTTTTATTGATAATAAAATAATTACAAGTACAAGTTTAGATTCTGAAATTACATAATATGTCAGCCAACAATTGACTTCTAAGACACAAATCTAATAGAAACATGAGTGGGAAGGAGTGCCTTTATATAAAAAAGCTTTGGGTTCTAATGGCTTTAGATCTCCAAGTTCTACTTAGAGTCATCGGAGAGAAAGAAGACTTCCTTTAGGAGTCTTTTGCTGCCCATCACATGCGAAACGCATGTGAGGCCAACGACAAGGCAATTTTGGATTAAGCTAATCAAGAGTGAAGGTACATTAAGTTTCAAAGATGAAATTTTTTGAGGAGAGAAGAACGTGAAGGCTCACTTGGCCCGATCCACTTAACCAACCGAACTAGGCCTGGCCCATCTGCAGCTAGCCCAACACGTGCTTTGCATGTGTTAGATTGTAGCAAACTCTCGATGAGAGTTTGCTTTCCCTTCTGAGTATTGGTGACTCCGAGCTCAAATCAGAACCTAAAGCACTGGAACCCTTGGTGTTTCTATGAATAGGGCCTCCTCCCTCAATCACCTTCCAACGGTGATCATTATGCCTCTTTCTCTCTCTTTTCTCCCTTTGGATTTGTGCCATCCCATCATTGTATCTACCAGAAATCAGAGCCGAACACACCGTCGGAGCTAAGGTAAAGCCCCAACCTTTCTCTCCTTTAGAGCTATCAAAATAGACCAGCTCAGCCCGATCCAGCCCTAACCCACGTGGGTTGTGATTATGGGGGCTGGGTCGGCCTCAGTCCACTTATTAAAAGAGGCCATAAAACCCAGCCCGACTTTAGCCCACGTGGGCTATGGGTTAGGGCCAGGCCAGTCCATTTTTTTTAATTTTATTCTAGGGACGGAGTCCGCTCGAACCACTACCCTGTCAGCTGTCATCGCCCAATGCCGCATGCCATGAGTCCACTCCCCTGTCACCATCCGATGTCGCTGCTTCTCTCTTTCGGGGACCACCGAGAGGGAGGGCATCGGGACTACTGAGAAAGGAGGGGGTGGGAGGGGCACCGTGGACCATCGAGAGGACTAAGGAGAAGGGAGGGGTGGTGGTACATCGAGGAGGAGGAGGGGGCGGGCCATGATGAATACTTGAATAAAGTTACTAGAAGCACATAATTCTATTTAATTATCTTTTATTTATTAAGAATTTGATGCTCTCGAGTCTATTTTGTAGGTGATTGGGAGTTTGGGTTCGTATGATTCAAATTACACTCAAATCAGATCAGATTTGAGTGAACTAGGTAACCAGCTCCCATTCCAGTGTGAACGTAACTTATTCATGAAGGGATCAGATGCAACCTCTCTAATCAAGAGCTCAGATTAGAAGATAACCTATCATATGGAGCCAAGCGTCAACACGACTTAAAAATCAAGGGATGAGAAGCAATGCTCCAAGATCCAATGGCCATCAAGGAAGGAACCATCATCTAAATCCTAATTAAGAAGAGAAAGTGTGCTGCCTTCTTTCATATCAGCCCCTTTGTAGGGATCATCTCCCTCTCCTTCCCATAGCCTTAGGTTCCATGCCACAGCTCTTCTTCATGCCAACCCTGTCATCCCAGATTTTTAGTCAGACATAGGTCAACCTTTTCTCTCAAACTTTGCCATCCAAAGTCTCCATCAGTCTCCTATAAGCCATAAAAATCCCACATCCAAAAGCCTTCAAAAAGTCCTTCAAATCATTCTCTCTTTTCAGTCCTGCAGACTACAATTTAAAATTTCAGCAACCCTCTTCCACTTTCTAACCACTTCCAAACCTATTTTCTTAGCCTATTCTCCACCAAATCTCTTCCTCATGCTACTGAAGGTCTTCTCCAAATCTCAAGAAAGGAATCTCTAGAGTCTAAGATGCAGATCGTGGTGAAGAATCTTCCGATGGTCGGCTAGATATCACATCTCAAAAAATTGTTGGACTACTTGTAATGACGGTATTTTATTTCTCCATCTTTTATATTTCTTCTTATTATGTAATAAAAGATTTGATTTTTTTTATATATCTTTATTATTTTACATATGATATAAGTCTTTGAATAGCTTATGACTATATAGAGATAGATCGTGATCTAAAAATATGACCCGTGCTCAACGAGATAGGCTATGCTTGAGAATCGATCATAAATTTATTGGTTTTATATCTAAATAATTTTGACTATCCTATAACTTTAAGGGACGGACTATGATCTAAACGTACGGACCTTACTCTCTAAGATACGTCATATCTTTATTGATTAGATATCAATCCAAGACATGTTAAGAAGAGTACCCACTGTCCAACAAGAAAATAGTTAAGTCCTGAGAATCCATTTTCATACTTGCATCCAATCTTTAATTAATTCTCTTTATTTACTTATTTTCTTATTAATCTAAGTAGTCTTTTAACAGCGTTCATACAGCTATCTAACCTAAACTAACTGACTCAATCGTAACTAACACGATCTCTGTAGATACGATCCTGACTCACACTATCTACATAGTAATGAATTAGATTTATTTTTAACTATCTACGATAGCGATCAAATTTTGGCACTATTATCGGAGATCGTACTTTAGTTACATTGAGTTATAAGAATCAACAAAAAAAATCAGAAAAAAATCTATTTACTACTTTCTTTAATTTATTGCTTCCTTAGTTAACTACTTTACTTATTTTTGTTCTTGTTTTAATTGATTTATTTTCAACTTACCTTTTATTCTCTTGATCTATAAAAAAATAAAATATGTATATTTACTATATTTGCTTTCTACCTTTTATTTGCTTTCTAACTTGTCTAGTTTACTTAGTCAAGCTTACATTTTTGGTAAAATCAATCAAAATTTTTACACTGACACTTCATAATCTATTTAGAAAATTAGATACTTAATCACAAAATCTAAAAAAAAATTAATTAATTTCATCTTGACTAATCACCAAATTTGGATATCTTTTCTTTCTTTTGCATCACATAATTTCATAAAACATCTTAAGGACAAAATCTTAAACAATATAAGGTAGAAATTTCATCACCTTTTCTTGACCCACAAACCACTATCCTACATCTACATTAATCTAAATCTCTAATTTAAATAAATTAGATATTGGCTCCTAAAGACTCTCGAGCTCAATAGGATAAGAAATCCTAAGAGTTAGATCGGATTAGGATTAGTCATTTGATTGGTGTCTAGAAAAGTGGTTTAGGGATAATGTCTCGAAGAAAGGTGATTCTTTAATTGATTTCGTTCGCTGATCTAACCAACTTAATTGATGGCTAAAGAAAGTAACGAGAGGACCCCACCAATCTTATACTTATCTGACTAGTTGAGTGGCTGATCTGTTACTTGGAGTGCTCGAAGGTGACTTTGACAGTTAGGAGCTGTCTAGATCTAAGATAACCCTTAGCCAGGATTGATTGACCCACTTGATTGCTAATTGAAAAATCTAACCTAATTTAAATTCTTTGCATTCTTCTTAGCCTTAGGACTCCTTACGTTCTCTTCTTTAGAACTATTTCTCTCTTTCTTCTCCTTTTCTCCTCTTCTCTTTCCAAAAAAAAATTTGAAGTTGCCTATGTTTGCTCTAAGATACAAATTACAGGGTTTATGCTCGGACGTCACTCATTGCAATCCGAGATTCAACCATTAGATCCTGAAATTGAAAGAATCCTTAGAGCCAACAGACCCAGGAACATGGACCGAAATCAAAAGCATGATCCATCTAAGTAGCTGAAGGAGTACTTTACTCCTTCCATATATATCTACTCTCTTTGCATCCAAGCACCTCCAATTGAGGCGGTTCAATATGAAATCAAGTCGTGTCAACTAAATGCTTCTATCATTTTATGGACTTACTAATGAGGACCCATATAGACATCTAGATGAATTTCTGAAAATATGTTCAACAGTTAGAATTCAAAATTTCTCTGACGATGCTCTCAAGCTGAAATTATTTTTCTTCTCGCTGAAGGACAAAGTTAAATATTGACTGAAATCTTTAGATACAATCACAATTTCAACCTAGAATTAACTGTAGAGGAAATTTCTTAAGAAATACTTCCCAATTGGAAAAACTAATCAAATCAAAAGAGCCATAACTAGTTTTTCCAATTGGATAGGGAGTTGTTCATGAGACTTAGGAGAGATTAAAGGAACTGATTAGGAAATGCCCCCATCATGCAGTACCCAAATAGTAACTAGTCCAGTGCTTCTATGATGGCTTATCAGAGAAGCACTGATAAATGGTTGATGCATCCTATGATTAAACCTTCATGCTAAAAAATGAGCATGAAGCCTGACAGCTATTTGAAATTTTGAGTGAAAATTCATTGCACCACACATCTGTTGCCAAGAGAGACCCTCCCATGACTAGACCTAAATGAGGTGGGATTTATTAAATTGGTATTTCAACGGATATCCACAATAGAGTAGATGAAATATCTCAAAAAATGAACTGAATACTATAAGTAATACCCACCAACACCCCACCCACATCTGTGATAGATGTCTGTGCAATATATTCGAGTCTTGTTTATTCTATTTATGATTGTCCTGCTGCATATCAATTTTTTGAGTTTGTACATGAATAAATCAATCAAACACAAACTCAGAATAATTTTAGATCAGGATACAACCCTTTCTCCAACACTTACAATCCAGGTTAGAGAAACCATCCTAATTTTTTTGGATCCTACAACCTGCTGCAAGGCCTCCAGTACCCAGACCCAACTACACTGAGGGAGCTTATGAACTGGCTCCATACCCACAACAAGCACAAATTTTCATCT
Source organism: Elaeis oleifera (assembly GCA_000441515.1). Classification (NCBI taxonomy): domain Eukaryota; kingdom Viridiplantae; phylum Streptophyta; class Magnoliopsida; order Arecales; family Arecaceae; genus Elaeis; species Elaeis oleifera. The sequence continues at coordinate 227,815 of KE505412.1, forward strand.
TCTTCAAACACTGCTCTTGAAAAGATTCTGCAAGAATTACAACTTTTGCACTCCCACACACAATCAATTGCAAAGCTAGAAGTCCAGGTAGGACAACTAGCTACAGCCTCGAATAGGAGGGAGGAAGGCAAGTTATCCAGCCAACCTGTTAGTAATCCAAAGGGACAGTATATAGCTGAGAGCTCCACTGGCCCAAAGACTTTTTTCGAACATGCCAAATCTGTCATGACCCTGAGAAGCAAAAAAATCTTAAATCAACCAGAGATAACTCAAGAATCAAAACCAGCAAAATCAGTCAAACCCGAAAAGAATAAAACTGTAGAGAGGAGAGAACCTATTGACCTAGCACCTGCACCTAAGAACCCATTTTTTAGTGCTTTAGAATCTCGTCTGCTTCTAGATGAGAAGGGCATCTAAATGAATGAAATATTTAAACTGTTCAAACAAGTCCAAATAAATTTATCCCTTCTTGATGCCATCAAACAAATCCCACTGTATGCCAAGTTCCTTAAAGATCTATGCACAGAGAAACGAAAACCAAGGCATACGCACCAAAGAAAGTCCACTTAACTGAACAAGCTTGCTCCATTTTTCAATAGATAATCCCGTCCAAACTTAAGGATCCTGGTACCCCAATCATATCCTGTGTCACAAGGGATTTGACCATTAAGAAAGCACTGTTAGATTTGGGTGCGAGTGTTAACCTTCTCCCGAGCTCTGTGGATGATCCATTTGGATTTGAAGAATTGAAGCCCACGATGGTAACACTTCAATTAGCAGATCGATCAGTTAAGGTGCCCCATGAAATGTTGGAAGATATGTTAGTAAATGTGAATGAATTTATTTTCTATGAATTTTTGATGCTAGATATGAAATCAGGCAGCAACCCCAGCCAAATACCTATTATCCTAGGTAGACCCTTCCTAGCGACTACCAATGCTTGCATAAATTATAGGACCGAGGTTATGGATGTGTCTTTTGGGAATAAGAAGATGAGGTTGAACATTTTTAACGCAGCATAGGGACCACCCACTTTTGACCATAAAGAGATCAATCTATTAGAGAAAATTGTAGAGGACAAAATCCCTACCTTGCTCGACTCAGACCCTTTACAGGCATGCTTAGCACACTTTGGAGTGGATGATTTTGATATTGATGAGTATACCAAAAAGTAAATGCATTTTTAGAGCCATCCAATTTTAGCACCACTCTCCCTTGGACTGTAAAGTATGAACAACTACCAACCCAATCGAGCATGCATTTAAATGTAATCAACTCTTCCTAAGGACTACAAGCCCATTGTTGTTTCGAAATAGATGTCCTTGAAGATAAAACAGAGAAAGTTAGCTTGTCTCAGGACCCTTTACAAGAATATCTGGCCCATTTTAATGTGGATGCTTTTGATATTGATGGGTACATCAACGAGATGAATAATTTGATCGATATGCCCTATTCTTTGGCCACCCCACTTTGGATTGAAAAATATGAGACATTACCTGACCTCTCCAACAGTTCCTTAGCATCCTCCCTATCATCAACATTGAAACTAGAGCCACTTTTAGGACCCAATGATACCTTCCCAGGGACCACTATAACAACAGATTACATTGCATCTGATCTAATCCCTGATCAGAACCTAATATGGCAAGAAGCTGAATGGTGTATCTCGATGAAGTGGTCAACTTACATATTTTCTTCTCATCACCCTCCATGGGCAAATGGCCAATGTGCACAATCATGTCTCGACAAGCATAGCCTACTGTGTTGATTGAATCCATCTATTGGGTGGAGCCAGTCTATGAACCACCATAAACTTTAGCTTGATCTAGCTGAAGATCTTAAATTTAGAGCTTATTTGGAGGCTACCCAATATTTTATTTTTAATTATCTAGTTTGTTTATTTATAAAATCTAATAAGGACGACTAGCTAAGTTAGGGGAGAGCAACATCAACACCCAACGAGAGCCCATTGAGAAGCATGAAAGAACCTATAAACAATAGCAAAACAGGTGGTATCCCTCTTTTTGCATTATTTTAAGTTTTCTCTTCTTTCATTGGGAACAATGAAATAAAGCTAGGGGAGAATTAACTAACTTAAATTTAAGTGAGTCCTCAAGTATGATTAAAAATAATTAGCTGCACGTACCCAAACTTTATTTTGATTAGAAGTTAATTATGCATCCTAATTAATGAGTGTTTAATGGTCTACATAATTTTAGAGATATTGAGAGGTAAATTATTGAAAAAATCCAATAAATATAGGATTTAGACCAGACCAAATTTTAGAGTGATTTCAGAAGCCTCTTCTTACCGATCTCAATGAAGAATCTGCTTCATGAGGGTTTGGGTGGAAAGGTCGAGGTATGTAAAAATTTATCTTGAGTTTATGACTTTAAAAAAAAGATTTTAACATTGTCTCACTGAGTAATCGGGCCCTTTCACCTAAGTAAGCGTTGTGGTTCGCGTCAAAAGATGGAGATGCAAGAACCAGCTACAAAGGTTAAAAAATAAAAATAGTAGATAATAAAGAAGACTAAATTGCAAAAAGATAATAAACTCAACTCACATCTGGTAGAGAATTTAAAGAGTAAAGTGAGAAGTTGGTTAAAGAAATCTTAAAGAATTTTATGGCTAACACAAAATCATTAATTGGATTGAATTAATAATCTGATGAAGTACCTCTTCAATAGTCTGGCCAGATATCAGCTACGTTTAGGATTGTCTAACCTAACTTTTAATTCAAGGTATAGTCAGTATCCATTGCTAATTTTACTATTTTACTCAAGGACGAGCAAAAGCTAAGTTGGAAGGTGTGATGAATACTTGAATAAAATCACTAGAAGTATATAATTCTATTTAATTATCTTTTATTATTAAAATTTAATACTCTCTAATCTATTTTAAAGGTAATTGAGAGTTTAGATTTATGTGATTCAAATTGGACTCAAATCAGATCAGATTTGAGTGAACTAAACAACCAACTCTCATTTTAGTATGAACGTGACTTATTCATGAAGGGATTAAATGCAACCTTTCTAATCAAGGATCTAGATTAGAAGATAACCTACCACATGAAACCAAGTGTGAACACGACTTAAAAATCAAGAGATGAGAAGCAATGCTCCAAGATCCAATGGCCATGAAAGAAGGAACAATCATCTAAATCTTAATTAAGAAGAGAGAAGTGTGCCCCTCCTCTCATATCAGCCCCCTTATGGGGATCATCTCCCTCTCCTTCCTATAGCCTTAGGTTCTATACCACAGTCTTTCTTCACGTCAATCCTATCTTCTTAGATTTTTAGCCAGCCATAGGTACAACATTTTTCTCTCAAACTTTGCCGTCCCAAGCCTCCATCAGTCTCCTATAAGTCACAAAATTTCATATCTAAAAGTCTCCAAAAAGTCCTCCAAATATTTCTCTCTTTTCAGCCCTATAGACTACAGCCTAAAAATTTCAACAACCCTCTTTCACTTTCTAACCTCTTCCAAACTCACTTTCCTCAACCTATTCTCCACCAAATCTCTTCCTCATGCTGCTAAAAGTCTTCTTCAAGTCTTAAGAAAGGAATCTCCAAAGTTTAAGATGCAGATTGTGATGAAAAATCTTTCGATGGTCAGCTAGACGTCACATCTCAAGAAATCATTGGACTACTTATAATAACAATATTTTATTTTCTATCTTTTGTATTCCTTCTTATTATGCAATAAAAGACTTGATTTTTTTATATATATTTTGTTTATTTACATATAATATGAGTCTTTGAATAGCTTATGACTACATAAAGACGAATCATGATTTAAAGATACGACCCATGGTCAGTGAGATAGGCTATGCTTGAAAATCGATCATAGATTTATTGGTTTGTGTATCTAAACAATTTTAACTAGCTTATAATTTTAAGGGATGGGCCGTGATCCAAAGGTATGGGCCATACTCTCTAAGATAGGTTATATCTTTATTGATTAGATACCAATTCAAGGTAAGTTAAGAAGAGTACCAGCGGTCTAACAAGAAAACAGTTGAGATCCTAAGAATCTATTTTCATACTTGTATCTAATCTTTAATTAATTCTCTTTATTTACTTATTTTCTTAGTAATCTAAGTAGTCTTTTAATCAGTGTTCATATAGCTATCTAACCTAAAATTAACCAACTCAATCGTAACTAACACGATCTCTGTGGATACGATCCTGATTCACACTATCTACATAGTAGTGAATTAAATTTATTTTTAACCGCCTACAACAGCGATCAGACCCAGAGGATGAGGGAGGATTGCCAGGGACCGAGAGGGAGAGGGAGGGGCGCGCCAGAGAGTCGGGGATCGAAAGAGAGAGGGAGGGGTGGTTCTCACACCAGGGACCAAGAGAGAAGTTGGGGGCACACGGGGAGGGTGCAGGGACCGTCGAGAGGAGGAGGGAGGGCAGCGATATGCCGAGGAGAAGGAGGGGACGGGCCTAGAGGAGGAGGGAAGGCCGTCGGGGATCGAGAGGGAGAGGGAGGGGGTTTCTTACACCGGAGAGTTGGGATCGAGAGAGAGAGGAGAGTGTGGGCCGACCCACAGGCTGATCTGGTCCTAACCCAGTTCAGCCCATGGGTTACAGGGTCGGACAAAAGCCCACTTGCACAAATGGGCCAGAATTTTTCAGTTCAGTCCGACCCATTTTTAGGGCCAAATGGAATGGCCCATTGATCCTGACCCATTTTGATATCTCTACTCTCTTTTTTTTTGTCCACAGCCTTGATTGACCCCTCATCGATTCGTACTTCGTCAGAATCAATTAAGTTTTGCTTTCTCTATTTTTTGATCTACTTTTCCCCTTCTAAAGCCACTGGCACCATTGCGTATTGATGCTGGACCCTTAGTCGAGTCATCCGGTGAACCTATGATCCTTCCAGGTGAAGTTATGGCAGCCAGTGAGTGGCCAACAACCAAAATCAAGAAAAACTACTCGGATGGCTGTTTTTTCAAGCTTTGATTTTCTACCGACCGTTCCTCACCACTAGTTGTCTACTGCCACCTACCACTGACCATGCTTCGCTGCTTGCCATTGAAACTCCAATTGCACTGCCGCATCCCCATCGAACCACTAACCACCCTACCTTCTTCCCCGTTTATTCAAAAGAAGAAGAAAAAGTGAGCGAGAAGATCAACTCTCCTTCTCTCTCTAGTGTCTTTACTTCCCTTCTTTTCTAAGTAGGTCGATGGACCCTGATGAAGATTCCCGGTCTCTTTTATGGATCCTCAGGTGCCAACCCTTTGAAAAGGATCTTAGAATCGGCCTAGTGGCAATGCCATATATCGGCCCCACCCCGGCCCATGCTGAGCATCGCTAGACCACATACAGAATCTAATCTTCCTACCCTATAAGCTCAGGTTGATCCCACAAATAGATCCTGAATTGTCCTTATGCCTAGACGGTCCGTCAGACCCTTCGCTTGGTCAATAGTCTCCTCTTTTTTATTAAATTCTATTGAATTCATCAAATAAAATTAATTATATTTTTATATTTTAAATAGGTCTAACAAATTCATCTAGTAAAATTTGAAGCTACAAGATAGAAGAAATAAGTAGATCTTATACTTCTTACTAGCTTTTAAACTATATTTGTTTTAAATTATCAGCTATTTTATCATAAAAAATTATTCATATTTTTTTGAAATAAAGATTGAGCAATTATATTATGAAACTCATAATTTATCTTGAGATTGTAATTCTATCTGAATGTTTTACTATTAATGATCTTTTTATGAAATATGAGCTCTATATTTATGAAATTTATATTTTTGTTATGAAAAGAATGATTGTATGATTATTTACTATTAAAGAATATTTATGGACTATGAACCCTTTAAAATTATTTAGTATCTTATTTATATATGATTTAAGAAAATATGATTTAAGAATATTTATTTTAAGAAATATAGAAAAATACCTTTAAATAACAATGTATGGCTCCTAAAAGTAGGAAAAATCGATATTTGGAACTAATATCCATACGACTCTATTAACGGATAATAGTAGTTGGCATAATATCTCACCAGTAGATAAAATAATTGGCATATAACTTTACCTATAAATAATAGTAGTTGGCTTATGAACGTACGGACGAATAATAGTAATTGGCATATAATCCTACCAACAGATAATAGTAGTTGGCATACGATCCTGCCAACAAAAATAGTAGTTAGTATTTTGTCGATTACAATCCCATCAAAATATAAATAATAGTGACCTTAGCATGTAGTTAAAAAAATTATTAAGAATTATGATGTGGCAAAATAATAAATGATTTGTGACTTTATTTATAAACTTAGCATGATTTATAAATTTTTTGATACTCTGCATTGAAAATTATATGTATATAATTTATATAATTTATGCATATGTAAGAGCATGATTGATTTGCAATTATATTGTTATGATAAAATTTTTATTTTTTAAGAATATTTATCTTTTCTAAGTGATTTATTAATACACATACAAACTTATGCTTGATCTAATAAAATAGCATAAGATTTAGTTACTAAACTGTGTAGCTCATATCTCCTTTCTTATTTTTTTCAGATAAATAGAGTCATTTGGAATGAAAAATAATTCAGACTTGGAGTTCATGCCAGTGAGTTTGGAGATTTCGTAGGAAAAAATTTAATTCTTAAATTAATTATAAATTTATATTTAGTGACTAAATATTTTGATATTTATTTTAAATTAATTATATTTAATCAATATTTATTTAATTATTTAATGAATGATAAATTTTAAATTATTTATTTTATTTGAAATTATAATTATCAATTTTATATTATTATTGAATGTATGTTTTTTTGATAATATATTTATGTTATGTTTCAAATTTGAGGCATTGTTGATGAGGCCTTAACCATGGCTCAGGTCATCCTCTGGATTCTGGAGAGTTTGTCAACCAACATTTGCCGCTAGTGCAAGAATATTTCTCAGAGTTGAAAATTTCACCCCATTAATTGGTGGTCTCGAGACAAAGCATGACAGGTTGCATGAGATCACATTAATCCCCTCCACTTGCTAGAGTGTTTGAAGGATTTTACGCCACCGCGGATGCATGTTTTCTTCCTGGGCTACGGTCGACTTTTACATGTCCAGTGATGGAATTGGTGTGGATTTCTCTCTATTATTTTTTTTTAAAAAGTAAAATCCAAAGTTAACATTTGTGATGAAAACGGGAACAAATTAGTTTAGTTATAAGACGTCATATAAAATGATGAAAATATTTAATTGTTGTTGTTGGAAAAGAATGATTTAATAGTTGTTTATGGTTAAAAAGTATTATAATTTATAAATTTATAAATTATTTAATATCTTATTTATATATAATTTAAAAATAATTAAAATATTATTTAAAAATATAAAAATATTTAAAAAACTATATATATTGCTAAAATAGGAAAGACCGACATTTGAAGTTAACATCCGTATGATCTTGCCAATAGATAATAGTAATTGGCTGCAGTTGGTGTATAATCTAACTAGAAGGTAATAATAGTTGACAGATGATTCTATCACCAGAGATGATAGTAGTTGACGTACAATCTTTTCAACAGATAATAATAATAGTTGGTATTTTGTCAATTACCATCCTATCATAGATATAATAAAATTTTAATAATTATTTTGAGAGCATTGCTAAGAATCATGATTTAAAAAATTAATAAATAATTTATAATTTTATTTATAAAGTTAACATGATTTTTGAATTTATTTATGCCGTGCATTAAAATTTTATTTATATAATTTGCATAATTTATGTATATACAAAGGTATATAATTAATTTATGATTATATTATTATTATAAAAATTTATTTTTAATAATAATTATTAATTTTAAATAATTTATTAATGTATGTATAAATTTTGTTTGATTTGGTAAGACAATATAAGATTGTA
>KE505412.1:257553-288302 GCA_000441515.1 Elaeis oleifera
AGTGATATTTCTTAAGAAAAAAATTTTAAATTTAAACAAAAAAATCTCTCTATGATTTATTTTGCACGATCTATTGGTATCAATTCAAAATAACTTATCAAAATAATTTGATTTGAATTTAATTGATTCATCTTTTTCAATCAAAAATTTCAACAATTGGTATCAAATAGACTATTATTGTCTTATATTCTATTACTTTATCTTTGATAAAAGAAGAAAAATGTATTATCTCAAATCTATTTTTTATAGATATATTCCTACAATGATATTGTTTGAGACAAAAAAAAATTCATGCCTTTTCTAAACTTAAATGTATGATACTTCTTAAGAAGAGGCAAAGATAATTTGTTAAAGAAATATCTTTGTGAATAATCTATTTTGCATGAATATATCTTTGACATTATACCTTGAGATAAATTATAAGATTGATACTTTTGTGCATCAAATTGATTGATACCTCTCAAGATAAGAAAGATATGATTTTGATAAATCTTCTCTGATATTAAGAAAAATCAAAAATTTATTTATACAATTGATATCAAACAATCTTCTTCTCAAGCATATTTTTCTCTGATATCATATTTTGCTCTAATTTTGCTCGAATACTACATGTTAGGATCATAAATTTGCTCTGATATATTCATAATATCATTTTTGAATTTCATTGACTGTTACTTATTATGTAAAGAAAATGATGAAATTTGAATATATCTTATGCTTGGCTTTCATACTCCAACATCTTTGTTTTGAAAAGTTGTCATTCTTGAATTCTTGAAGCTCAAAGCAATTTTATCTTTAAATTTAAAATTTATTTAATATATCAATTTTATTCAAAAAGGAAGAGATTTATTTTTAGACATATATTGATCAAAAGTAAAAAAAAATTAATCTAAATTTGCTATCAAGTTTCAAAAAGGAGAGTACTTGTCCAAAAGGAGAGACAGTATCACAAGCTAAAAAATTGAATTCTAACATTGAATGTATATATATTTAAATTAATTGATTTTAATGATACTTCTTAAATCTCTTCTTGCACTTTTTGATGTTGTCAAAAAGGGGGCAAAGAGTATATTATGTTGAGTATATGCTTGAAATGCTTGGATTAATCATATAGTTCATTATGCCTGCCAGACGGCATCGAGTTGTCTCGAAGTGGTGTCGAGTCAGCTCGATTTATATTTAAGCCTGCTCTATTGCATTTCGAATCAGCTCGACTTCGAAACTCAAAAAATTTGCATTCTATCCCACTGAGAGAGCCGGCTCCGATACAAGTCGAGTCGGCTCGACTCTCAGACATCCAAATTTTAGCTTTCTAATCCACTGAGAGAGCTGGCTCCGATACAAATTGAGTCGGCTCGAGTCTCAGAATCTGAAAATACCTCTGTCTTTCTGAGAGAGTCAACTCAGTTTTATTCGAGCCGGCTTGACTGTGTGCCAAGCCTAAGTTCAGTTTCATTTCATACCAGAGCTGGCACGGTTCTTCAGTGAGTCGGCTCTGATTCTTTAAGAAAGCTTCTCTTGTGCTGTTTGTCTCCAAAATCGATTTTACTTGACTCAATTGATCTTCAATCATATTTAGAATCTTTCAACGATGATTTTCTTAACAAAAGTATTCTTTGACATACTTGAAAATATTAGTATCAATTTATGCTCTAATATTTTGCATGTAGGCACAGGTGTGGTGCTCCCAAGCCTTGGGAGATCAAAAATTGAGCCATAGAGTTGGCTCAATGAGTCTAAGACCGATTTGGGTCCTAGGACTAGGACTGATTTGATTCTAGGGTGGAGATTTAGCCCTCCACGGGTCTTAAGATATAGAAATTTGGGTCTTAAGGGGTCTAATTCATGTATGGGCCGGATTTGGATCCATAGGAGTGAGATTGGGTCAAGTCATGGATGTACATGGGCTTGGATGAGCGCAATCTCATATGGATTAGTCAGGAGAGTTTTTGAGCTAGGATTTATTAGGGTTCATGTTATGTTAGAAACATGTGGAAATCCTAGGATATATAAACTCATGTATTATAACCTAATGGAACACGGAATCAATAGAGCTTTTCTCTCTAAACTCTCTCTCTCTCTTCTCTCTAGTGTAGCTGCCTCCCTCTCAAGAGAATCTAGAGGAAGGGGGCACGTCCCTCAAGCCCTAGCCACCCTAGGGTTTGGATAAGGGAGGCACCCCAAAAAGGTGGCGCCATCCAGTTCTTACCACCCCAAGGTGTGGCCACCTAAGGCATGGTTTGCCCTCTATCTCCATGCCCAAGAGAGGTCTGTGGAGGTGTTCTTACTGCTGGTTTCCATGGAGATCAGACCTTCAGGCATAGGATTTGTGGCCGCTCCAGGTGGAGTAGGTTCCAACTCCGAGAGGGTGCCACAAAGTACTGCGGTTCATAAGTTTTTGTGTCTCCAATGATTTTCTGCACCAAGACTCTTTCCAAAGAAGATTGTTGCTGATCTCCATATCCCCATGTAGGTGAGAAGATCCTCAACAATTGGTATCAGAGCTAGGAAGGGCATGGATGTGAAGGAAGAGTTGTAGAGTACAAGGTGCAGCATAATGCAACACAAGGTAGTCGCAAAGATCTCTAGTTTGTTTCTTCTTGGATTTTTTTCATCTTGCTGGTTCCAGATTTTCAAAATCTGATGAGGGCCTTTACAAGGGGTAGGAGTTAAGAAGAAAATTTTCATAACATCAGGTGGTGTTGGGAAGGAAGAAAAAGGAGATTCGTTAGGGAAAACAAATCAGCACATCCTATTTCAAGGTATACGCTTCTTAGATCTGTTTTGCTTTTTTGTTGTGATGTGGTTTGGCCAACCATGAGCAATAGGATGAAGGAGAAGTTTAAGAAAGTTGATAAAAAGGAGAGCTTCTCAGTGTGGAAGGTTAGGATAGAAGATTTGTTGGTCCAACTTGGGTTGGATCTGGCCTTAGAGAAAGGTTAGAGGATATGACGGATCGCAGCGGAGTTCTTGGAAAAAAGTATAAGGGAGAAAGGGAAGGGGCTGATTCTTTGGGTACTATTGCTGGTTTAGAGGTGGAGGACAATCTCTTGATGGTTTTAGAAAATTTTGCAGTGTGTGAAAAGATCGAAACAGTAGCAGTAGCGATAGAGGTACAGTAGGATGCATAGCAGGGCAGCATTGCGCAGCTGACCTCAGTTTCAAGTTTTGTCTTCTACAGGCGCATCAGATGGGCTTCATATTCAGGTAGAGAACTGGTCAGAGGTGCCTCCACATGTAGAGAGAGGTTTGACACGTGTTTAGAGCTGAGGGGTGTAAGGGAAGGAGAAAAATTTCAGCATCAGTGGTAGTATCGCACTGCACAGGTCGATGTGGGATGTGTGATAGTCGAAAAGGAATGGCTCTGAGGATACGATGTTATATGCAGTAGTGGCAGCGAGAGGGGATCCGGATACCTATAAGGGGGCTGAGACAAGTTCAGAAGATGATAGGTGGGTTCAGAGCATGCCAGGAGATTTGTAGTTTCTCCAGGGGAATCTGAAGCAATGATTGGTGCAGCTGTCCAGCAGAAGGGAGCCTACAGAAAAAAAATTAGTGTATAAAAGTAAGGAAGGACCTTTAGCCCAAGGAGAGGCAGACATCTCCATGGCCTCTAAAGGAGCTCCAAAAGGATTTGGCATTAGCGATGGATTTGCACAGGGTGCTATCAAGTGCGCAGTGATAGCAGGGTGTTGCAAATGGACCATATGGGATTTGCCAAGGCTTTGCAGTACTAAGATGAAGATTGTAGGCATAGGTGTGGTACTCTTAAGCCTTAAGAGGTCAGAAGTTGAGCCATGGAGTTGGCTTAATGAGTCTAGGATCAGTTTGGATCCTAGGGCTAGGACTGATTTGGTTCTAGGGGGCTAATTCATATATGGGCTGGGTTTGGATCCATGGGGGTGAGATTGGATCAAGTCATAGATGTACATAGTCTTGGGTAAGCACAATCTCATGTAGGTTAGGTAGAGGAGTTTTTGAGCTAGGGTTTATTAGGGTTCATGTTATGTTAGGAAACATGTGAAAATCCTAGGATATATAAACCCATGTATTGTAACCTAATGGAACACGAAACCAATAAAGCTTTTCTCCCTAAACTCTCTCTCTCTTCTCTCTAGTGTAGCCGCCCCTCTCTCAAGAGAATCTAGAAGAAGGGGGGCACCTCCCTCAAGCCCTAGCCACCCTAAGGTTTGAATGAGGGAGGTGCCCCAAAAAGATGGGTGCCATCCAGTTTCTTGCTGCCCCAAGGTGTGGCTGCCTAAGGAATGGTTTGCCCTCTATCTCAATGCCCAAGAGAGGGTTGTGGAGGTATTCTTGCTGCTGGTTGCCATGGAGATCGGACCTCCAAGCATAGGATTTGTAGCCGCCCCAGGTAGAGTAGGTTCCAACTCCGAGAGGGTGCCACAGTGCCATGGTTCACTAATTTTGCGTCTCCAATGGTTTTTGCATCAAGACTCTTCCAGAAGGAGATTGTTGCTGATCTCCAAATCTCCATACAGATGAGAAGATCCTCAACATTGTAATCATCAAAATCATTCCTGAAGTCAACACAATAGACTGTAGTAATCATTTTGGCATTAACAAATTTTTTAGATTTTGTCTAATGTCTATGCTAGCACTATAGGTAGAGGAGGGTGTTATGAGGTAAGGTCTCCAAGCTGATCAATCAGGGCTTACCCTCTCTAGCGACAGGGAACTTTAATTGCGTTGATGGCCACCAGGAGAAGAGAGGCGGTAGAAGCTTTTCAAACAGCATTAAATCCAGGGAGTTTCGGGAGTTCATCTTCAGAAATGGATTGATTGACCTAAGTTTTTTGGGCCCCATATTCACCTATGCAATAATCACCAAGGTACAGCCAGAGTTTAAAAGTGCATTGATAGGACATTTGCCATAGGCTCTTGGCTCAAGTGCTTCTCCAATTACTAGATTTACTACCTACCAAGGATCACCTTCAATCATGGTCCAGTTTTGGTCTCCATCGATTTGGATTTCTCGTATCAGAGTCCATTCCATTTCAAAAATTTGGTTATCCTATCCTCACTTGTGGGATATTGTGTGGGATGTTTAGAGGCCTCCGATGCATGAGGATGCCATGCATCAGGTCACCCACTGACTAAAGTTGATGAGCTGCAGACTATTGAGGTGGAACCAAATTGAGGTGAGGGACATCTTTAGGAGGATAGAGGAAGTTGAGGCCTTTAGAGCTGCAGATGAAGGAGGACAGGGATGGGGACCTCTCTATGGATGACTTGAGTAGCCTTCAAGCTAGTTTTTCTTGCATCACTCCTTATGGAGACAGCAAGAGTTGCTCTAATGGTAGAAGTCCAGAATTTAGTGGTTACTATGGCTAGTCTTTCCTTGCATCACTCTTTATTGAGGCAGCAGGAGGTGCTCTGATGGTAACAGTCCAAAACTCAATGGTTACTAAGGCTAGCAAATAATCAAAATCTGAATAAACCAACCCAATCTGACCCAATAAACATCTATTTCAATTGGTTGCAAGATATAAATCAGATGAAATTGGATTAGGGTTTATAAAAAATCAATTATTTATGATCGGATTCTGTTTTTATACTTTTAAACAGTATAAAATTGAATCCAACTGATGTAGTATTTCACAAACTCACTTTCATTTTGGAACGACATCATTTAGACTTTAATACGTCATTCTAAAAATATCATATTATTCATTTAGATTTTAAAAATATTAATGTTGAATTATTGATGAAAGCACATCAATTTGAGATAATTCTAAAATAAAGCTTTCAGATGTAGTTGCTTTTAGATGAATAATTTTTTTTATTTATTTTATACAGATTCAAAAATAAGTTCAAAATTTATAACTTGTAAGGTTTAGATATTTTTTACATTAAATTGATAAAAAAAGATAAATAATCTTAAGTGGGCCAATATTGGACTTAAAATCAATATTGGATCAACATTGAAGTCCAAACCAATACAACCCATCCAAACCTGCTATAAATTGTTCATTTTGATTTCAAATGATTTATACATGATAAATGGTTGGCAGTAGGTTGAATTTTCTTCAATCCGATTGAATTCGATCGGATGAGATTTTTTTCTTAACCTGATCGAACCCAACCCGTGCTTAGCCCTAGTGGTTACGGAAGGGGGATGAAATATCAGATTCTTTCACCAAGTGACTGTCATCAAACAATAGAGGATCTAGATCTAAATGTTGAGGAGTGTAGGGGTTCAGTGGATTGATAGTGAGGATGGGATTAGGCTAGAGGTTATCAGCTTTTTCAGATTAAGGTGGTCCACAGACCAAGGGGTTCGAGGGTCTTTTGGTGCCCTTCTCCGATCAGCCTAGTGTTAGATGAAGAGAATTCGGCTATGATTGGTCCTATGTCCAAGAAGGAGATTCAGGGGATGGTTTGGTCTTTGATAGAGGATAAGGCCCTTGAACTTGATGGGTTCCCTCCTTTGTTCTTCCAGTGTTATTGGCCCATTATTTGCGATGAAGTGTTGGAGGCTATTCAGCTATGTTTTTGCCACTGCACTTATGCCAGCAACTTAAAAGTGGACCTTCATTGCTCTTCTTCTAAAGAGACAAGATGCTTCAGAGCCGAGTCACTTTAGCCTTATCAGTCTATGCACTATTTTTGTACAAGATTTGCACCAATATTCTAGTTGGTAGGATGAAGCCCATTCTTCTCTGATTGATCAGTTTCGAGCAAAATGCTTTTGTCAGAGAGCGTAGTATCTTTGACAACATGCTGATCACATAGGAGTTTATGCATGACCTCCTTAAAGCCCCAAGCTATTGGTGCCATATGGCCATCAAGCTTGATATGAAGCGTGCTTATGATCGGGTGTGCTAAGACTTTCTCTATCATGTCTTATAGAGTTTTGAATTTCATGATCATTGGATCAATTGGATCAGAGGATGCGTGCATACTCCATCCTTTGCCATCTTGATCAACGATACTTCGATGTATTTCTTTCACTCGATTGTCAGCCTTCATCAAGCATTATCCCCTTATCTATTCATTATTTATGCTGATGCACTCTCCAAAGCCTTGCGAGCAGCCGATTGTGCCATTGAGCTTTATATGCTGGCACCTGGGTCTAGCCAATCTCGCATTTACTTTTGCAATAATTATTTCTACTCTGCTAGGCCACTATCTGGAATACTGTGGCCCTTTATAGGATTTTGAAGGATTATTGTACTGCTTCTAGCTAGATGGTGAATCTCTTGAAGTCTTCGATCCACTTTAGTCTGAAGACTAAGGCTCAATACAAGCAAGTGATCTATGACCTCCTGGGACATCACAGAGCAAGTTAGGACCCAATGCTATTTGGGGATTCCTATAATGGGGTGGAGGCTTCGAAGGACTAATTGCTTGGAGACGAAGGCCACGATCAGAGATCACCTTGAGGGCTAGCAATCCAAGGCCCTTTCAATGATGGCTAGGATTACTTTGATGAGATCGGTTCTCAGTGCTATCCTGATTTACCCATTGTCTCACATTTTTATCGAGGCCTTCTCTCCTGAAGCTCCAGTAGCTCTTTAGGAATTTTCTATGGGGCTCACATAGTGGAGAATGAAGTATACATCTTTTGGCATGAGATGTTGTGCG
The DNA here is from genome assembly GCA_000441515.1 of Elaeis oleifera. Classification (NCBI taxonomy): domain Eukaryota; kingdom Viridiplantae; phylum Streptophyta; class Magnoliopsida; order Arecales; family Arecaceae; genus Elaeis; species Elaeis oleifera. The sequence continues at coordinate 265,159 of KE505412.1, forward strand.
TCGACCTATCAATGGGGGGGCTGGATGTCCAATCCTTATTGATCTGATGGGAGGCCTTAATATCCAGGCACACTGCAAGATATTTGATTTAGCTTGACGGCTTTTGAAGTTTGATGATATGGGCCAGGTATGGTCATAGGCCTCTGGAGGGGATAGCCCACATCATTCGAAGGTGTTCTTTCCTATGAAAGAAGATTTACTCTCACCACCCTGATATGATGGATCAAGCCAGTTGGATAGTTCATGATGGGCGAACAATCGATGTTGTTCGAGATCAGTGGATGGCTACATTCTGCTTTCTTATTGGCTTACTTTTACCAGCACTGTCGTGTGTAATATTTCTATAGTTAGTGTGGTGCTCCCAAGCCTTGAGAAGCCATAAAGGAATCAGGGAGTTGGCTCCAAGAGGTTATGATTGGATTTGGGTCTTAGGATTAGGATAGGAGTGGTCCTAAGATGGAGGTGGTCCATGGATCTCTACGGGTTTGAAGTTCAGGCGACGAGAACTTCAAAGAGCTTGGTTGGGGCTCCGGATATCTAGAGATACAAAATAGAGCAAGAAACCAGAGCCAAGACTGAAGTTGCAGAGGAAAGAGCAAATTCAGGGTGTTAGTCGGCTCAGATTGAGACTGAATTGACTAAGTCACAGGTGGATTGATCCAGGCCCAGTCTGGGTCAACTATGCCTTAGGAAAATAGAAAGGGATATCTCAAAAAACTGTGGCATGGTATGCAGGTTAGTCGACTCAGTCTGGCACTGAGTCAACTGAGTCCTAAATTAGTCGACTCAGTCTGAGACTGAGCTGACTCAGTGTTGTGGGCAGAACTACGTGAATTTTCTATTTGGATCTAGGATTGGATTTTAATTCTAAGGTCTTAAGGCCTGGTTTGATAGATCTTAAGGGGACTAACTCAAGGATTTAGATTAGAATCAAGTCCAAGGGATGAGAGCATTTGAGACATGGATGTACATGGGCTCAGTGAGTGCTTTCATGTATTGGATTTAGCCAGGAGAATTTTTAATCGGGCCTAATGGCTATATATATATATATATATACACATACATATATAGGTTGTATTAGGATTTTCAATGAATAGAATACAATTGATCTTTTTTTCTAATTCTCTCTCTTTCTCTCTGGTTCCAATACCAAACCCTAGTGTCTCCTGAGGTAGCCGCTCCATTATTTTGCTTCTGCTTTTTTCGAATCTTCTTTATTGCTGGATTAACACCCGAGTCTGCACAAAGGCGATCAACATTTGGTACAGGAGTTGTACCAGAGATTTTCCTAACAACTCCGTGGATCCGTGATATGCTTCAGTTGGAGGGGAGGAGATGGAATGAGCAGGTGGTGACTCGACTTTTTGACGATCAATTGGCTAAGAGAATTCTATCTTAGGTGATTCTCTTACTTCAGGGTCTGGATGTTAGGGTTTGGCGGTCATTGCGTACATCTAGGGTGGTGACCAAAATCCTATATGATCTTTACAGGGGGGAGCCAGTCATGGGTTAGATGGTGCTTCATTCTTGGAGTTCATTCGAGGGTTAGTTTATTTATCTAGAAAGTCGTCTGGAGTCGGCTACCTACCAGAGCTCTATTAAGGGCCCATCGGATGGATATTCCCTCCGTATGTCCATCTTACGGGTCAGAGGAGACTATGGAACATGTCCAATTCCTTTACCCATGGGTGGCTCGAGTGTGGCAGTTGGTGAGCCTCCCTCTTGTAGCGATTCCTCATCTTGCGGATTGGAGGAGACTATAGAACATGTCCTGTTCCTTTGCCCAAGGGTGGCTCAAGTACAGCAGTTGGTGAGCCTCCCTCCTATAGCGATTCCTAGGGACCGGTCTGGTTAGGCCTTTTTGGATTCTTTGTGTTGAAGTAAGGAGTCAAAGGGCACAAGATCAATTGGCATCAAAGCAATCTAGGTTGCTTACCACATCTAGCTAGCCCAGGATATTAGTCTATTTGAGGTAAGATAGTAGCCAGCTAGGATTGTACTTGAGAGTCTTATCCCAAGCAATCAAGGTGGTGAATGCATTGTAGTTTGGGACGATCATGAGGAGTCAAGCATCTGGAACTCCCACTTTGTTCTTGTAGCACCCTATAGGATTTGTATCGTCTGAGAGCCCCATCCCTGACCTTTCTTAAGGTCAACTTTGATGATAGTGCAAGTGATAATACTGCTAGTGCAGGCTTTGTGATCAAGGGCCCTGATTCTATGTTCATAGCTGCTAGCGGGTTCTATCTATTTGTAACCTCTATTCTCAGTGTCGCGCTTCGAGTTGCCTGAAGAGCATTTCTTTCCTGACCCTAGTGTTTAGAGCTGATCAGCTGGTGGTGGAGAGAGATTCAACAACGATGATGAGCTAGACCCACTAGATCCAACCTAACCCTTTGCATCAACCCAAACATACCTAACCCAGCATGGATCCCACGACCTGATCCAGAACCAAATCATATATTCCCTTCCTCTTCTCCTTGCCATTCCTCGTTCCATTAATTAAACTTTGCCTCAACTCGTGCCTTGCATTTCATCCCATTGATTCAACCTCCTTTCACCTCCTCTCATATAGTTGTGTTTAATTCTATCGTTTGTTTCAAATTTTATCGATTATTTATTTTAGTATTATTCTAATTTGTAAACCTGTATGTTAAAAGTATCCATTTTTACCACGATAAAAATGCATTTTTGAAAAGAAATTTCCTGTTTATTTTATCAAACACTTTAAGTTGCTTCAAAAACTGTTAGCCATCTGCGTTTGATACCAACTTTCATTATTTTAGCCGTAAAAGAACTGCCGAATGCTTTACATGTATTACAGACTAAACCAAGTCCAGCTGCAACCCAAAGTTTGAACGGGGCTCGACCCAACCCACTAGCTGATCAGGCTGTGTTGGGTTTAGGTCCAAAATCATGACCTGAAACACAAGAATATCAGTCAAGCATGCAAACTGACCCTATAACCAACTCTGCAATATTATCATGAGGCACGAGGGACGTTTGTGTTCTTGCAGCAGAATTGTGCAAGCTTAAAGTAGCTGAAAACACAACACTCTGATTGGAAAATATGTACGTAACGAGCAGCCCTTATCATCTTCCCGTATTAACAAAGAGAAGCATAGCCTTTAACAAGTAATTCCATAGCATAGACAGTCAAACAGACAAGGAAACCAAGAAACAAAAGTGAGGGAACCTGATAGAGAGTTTCTGCCTAGACTGACAGATGATCATTGCCTAGCCCATCTGGAAAAACCTATTTCACCGTCACTACCCTGCATCCAAACAGAAATAGAGAGCCTCCATGTGTTATTTTCCATGTCATTCACACTCTCTGCTTGTGCTGCAGCAACCATGAAGGTACACTGCTGATAAAGTAGCTTCACTTCCGAACTGATTCACACGATCTAGAGTGGATCATGAGCCGAACTTTGGGCATAAACTATATTATTTTTAATCACTTTGGACCGGATCTATTTAAAACTTGATATTTTCTGTGCCAAGCCCAGCCCCACACAAGCCCAACAATACCTTGTGGACCTTGCTACCCCTGTTCTCACCAACACACTTGGTCAATCTTAATTATACCAACTAATCTCTGGTCATATCCTGCTTTCACCAGAACCTTTGGAAGAGGACTCCTGCTTCTCTTTTAAAAATTATTAGTTAAACCAGATCTAACATGGACCACGAAGAGTTTAATCTCTTTAGCCTCCTCTTCTTTTATATAATAACACTAAGATGTATTTCCTGACCCAACTAATAATTTTATTTTTTGTATAGCTTGTTATCTATGGGCTCTTTTTTACCACAACACACCCCCCCCCCCACCTCCCACAACAAACAAACAAAAAAAAAAGAACCTTGAGATTCATTTAGGAATGCAACTGATTCCTCAATACGATGTCTGCCAAATCAAAATATCGCAACACATACAGCAATATGCTTATAAAAGCATGTTAAAAAAAAAAAAAATGAGGTGATACAGATGAGATCCTCGGTGAAAATCAATTGAATATGATGACTATACTTACAAGAATAGATATATTACACCTCCAGGCAACCCAAAATATCAAAATTATCAGTAGCAGCCTACCAGACATCCTGGTGTTAGAAGCAACTTGAAAATGTACAAGATATGTTTAGAAGAGAAAATCAGCTGGTAAATTTGGTGTTATAGACTGCCTAAAGACCATAAACTTGCCTAAGCTTGCTGTGTCTTCTCTGGTGGCCGAGAAAACTCTTTATCCGCATAGTGCAGTAGCCTTCTTAGTCTTAGAAGCATGTCGCAGTGAAAAGGTAGTGCAGTGCGCCTTTCAAGGTACACCGGACTTGCAGTCATCCAAGAAAGAGAGTGAAGCTCAGCTGCTACAGACTCTAAAACCAAATGAGTCTCTGTCTCACAGTCTCTACTGATGACCTCCGGAGTCAAACTCCTACCTTGCTTACCAATAGTGATGTTACCAGCACCTCGGACCATCTTTCTTGGATGCTGTTATTGTTGCGTCCGTAGTGATCAACAAGGCTGACTGCAAGAATAGAAGGCCAATCTTCCTTTGTCAACTCTGCTGGATCTTTTCTCATGGTTGGGACTGCTTTGGAAACAACATATCCCGTCGCCAGGGGAATTGCAGACCCTTTGCTATGCAAGAGATGGGCAAGGGGCGGAGACTCTGAAGTCAGGCATGTGGGAAGTTGCAAGGGTGTTGGAGGTAGGTAGCGCAAACTAGGCGAGGGGATTAGGAGATAAGGTTCCTGCATAGACCCTCCTAGAGACCTCACCGGAGTGAATCCTTCTAAGTAGCCTGAAAGGCTTGAGCTGCTGCTGCTATGAGATCCTCCACCTGCGTCAAACATCATTACCATAATGACCAGAATTTTGCAGTAAAATTATATAAAAATGAATATTCCCCATGCGTATGACAATCAGAATTTCATATGCACCTGGATAAACGGTTTTACTAAAATATCTTAAATATAGTTAACCATATCTCAGCAACATGTGACTGATTTGAGTTCTGATATATCAATAATCAAGATAAGTTAGAATATGATAATAAAAGCTGAAGAGTGCCAACTATTGAGACAGCAGAAAATAAACATATGTTTAAGTCATGAATTTACAATGTTAACAGATACGGTGTTTAAAATGCAGGGCATACTACCGCATATGCACCTGCACCTGCTATGCATACACAGTCCCTTGACTACCCTGCATTGCCCATATAAAGTACTATATGCAGTTACATTGCATACAGACCAAAAAGGTGGTCCACTTAGCATCACTCGACCACATATATGGCTTATTTGGTATTGTAAAGCTGCATATGTCAGCCCATGTATCGTTCTGGAGCTATATATACAGCCCAATCTTACGTAGGCTCATGTAAGTGAAGCTGGTTCGAGCTGACAATTAGGTTTGATATGGTTCCAATGTGGGCCTGATACAAGTATTCTTATTGGATGTTAGATACCAAGCAAGAGGCACTAATTATTAGTTCTTTTTGTTATTAATATTGCTACCAAGCATCCATAAAATTAATAACTTATTATTGTTTTATCATGGAATGCCATACCGCCCCGTACCGTCCGTATCGTACCGGTCTCGTATCGGTACGTCATACCGGAGTGTACCGACATTACCGTACCGTACCGAACCGCGTACCGACATTAAACAGAATTTCACCGGTACGGGTCCGGTACCGGTACGGCGAACTTTGGTTTTATTGTATTAAACATATTATATTTAATTTAAATATTTAAAATAGTAACCACATATGTGCCTGCACATGTAGCCTGCATGCTGCCTACACACTATGCGGTCCCTTTACTGCCCACCATCTACTGCAGCCACTTTTTAAAATGCTAGATAGAATGGATGAACTCTAGAGGTCTAAGATTAAGAATAAAGGCTGGTGTCTCTTTAACACAACTTGCCAAGAAAGTAAGAGCCTGAAACTCTATCAAAAATATGACACAAGAAACCAAGAGGGATGCTAGTATTGTTTCATACTAGCCAATGCACATGCAATTGAGCACAGAAAATACTTGAGATGAATCTTAATCACCTCAAGAACTTTTCAGATCCCAATTTTTTGAGTTCTTCTTTGTAGATCGTCATCCACCAAGCATTTCTATTTGGGGCCACCTCAAAAGGTTCAATAATAAATTAATGAGCAAAAACTATTCGTCTCTCAACTCTACCAAAGAATAATAGCCAGCTAATTAGTTGCATTTGTCTTGAACAGATGGCAAGAAATGAAAAACGCCAATTACTGACCATCTCCCATTCATAGCCATGATTTTACAAGAATGACAACTAGCTTTCAAACAGATCTACTAAATTATGACTATGGCTTACGTTCGCACAACAAAACCAAGCCAGTCAATATCATTGTTCAAACTTTTTTTTTATTGCTAGAGTTGATTTCAGACTAGCAATTGTTGGAATGACTGGACAATCCCACCAATCCAGACAAACAAAACAAACTTTCTATCGTCATATAATTGTAAATGTGAATATAAACAGCATTTGCATCATTTAAAGAACAATCCACCTGGACAGACCCGTCAGCCCTAAACATGTAACACTAAGAAATGCAACATAAACTAATATCTCAAAAATTTGCAATTCAGTAAGGATGGACTTACCGGTGAAAGACATATCTGCCTGAAGAATTAGATGCAACGAATGATCAATGGAAACTCCAATTAAACTGATGCTCTGCACCCATTGCAACAACCCCTTGGGCTGTCCACACCTGTCTGTCCTGCTAAGAGCTGTTTTTTGGTGCTAGATTGAGCCAGACCACCTTTAATGAAGCTGGACTTGGAATGAGCACTGTACAAAGAAGGGCTAGGTGAGGAGAGTAGGTTTCTGTCTTGAATTAAACCCAATTCCTGCTGCTGCAGAGAAGTCCCATTAGTTGTCGAGGGAATGCCATCAGGCATGGACCGCCGCAGTTGTAAAGGCCATTTCTTGACTTCATTGCCGCCAACTGAGTAGATAGCTTTTTGCCATTCTGTTCACAACAAGAAGTTGGTAACTGAACGAACAGAATACACATGACTTACATTACAAATCTACAAAATAACATAAGTTTAACCATTCCAATTACCTTGACATTCAAGCTCAAAGAAACATCCAAAACGTGTGATTATTATGTCCCTTGGCTTGGCAGTTGCAGAATCAGTGGATGAACATGATAATATTTGACAGCCCTGTTGCAGAATCTGGACAAAAAGGCTTTGGAGAACTTTTGTGTCTTGGCGGCTACTGATGCCACCAAAGGGAAATATGTAACTGTCAAGCAACTCTCCTCTAGAGTCTGTCCAGATGCAGACTAGCCAGCGCCAATCCTCAGTCCACCCATAACAACAATGAAGACCTGCTGTTTTAGAGTCATGGTCCGATCCATCAAGCAGGGAGGTTGTTCCAATATCTGCATTCACTCCAGAAGATGAACTTTGCATATACATGCCACTGTCATCAATAACAGATTTAAACTTGAAGTCTCAGACACTGCACTACCAAACACAGTGGAAGGGGTTCCATGCTCTATGGAGCTGGGTTCTGCCAATATAAAAAGTGGTTCAAACATGTACCTTGTGTCATCCTGACCACATAAGTCTACTGGTCTATTTGGTTCGCAAGTTAACCCTGCACCCCTTGATGTTTGCCATGAGTTATCCCAAGTGCCAGGTCTTAAGGCAGAATCAAGTTCGGCCTCTCTTGCAAGAGTTGCTCCAGGTAACCGAGAAGCATGGCAGTCCTTCCACAGGCCCGGAATAGGAGAAGTTACATGCAACAATGTGGATTGAGATCGCCCTGAGGCAGCTGATGACTGAAGCATGTCAGAGGCAGGAGCAGCCCATGCAATTCGTCGAGCCTTATTGTATACTGTGAACGCGATGTCCTTCAAAATGGCAACCTCATTAGTTGGCCTGTTGATCCGTAGCAAGGATTCCACAGTAACAATCTGCAAAACAAGCTTAGGAATACTGAACCCTGAGAGCATTACAACATTTGATGCCGAGGCTTCATCTGCAGCAGCAGTACAGTTTAAGGCCCTAGCAACATGAGATTGTAATAGAGATCGTCTCTCTTTGTCTGGTGACAGAACCAACGATCCAAGAGCACTGGCACACTCAATCAGTGTTTGTAGAACTGCCCTAGGCTCAGGGAAGGGACATACAACATAAACTACCTGGACAAATTAGAAAGTCAGGTAAGTCCGTTATTTAAATTTAGCTAAAAGACCTCTATGAGTACATTTTTTTCCATTTACAACCACCAATGGAAGATCACAGCACATCCATAAGCAGAGAAATTAATTATCTAAAGAAATTATTGTAGAACATTCAAATCAGAAGTGTGACTACATGCAAGTAAAAACCTAATAAGAAGGCAGTGGAATCAATAGAAGTACGAGCTGCAATAGAGATTGTGTCAACATATCTTATTTCCTCTTTATATAGGAAAATGTGATGTTGCCATATTTTCACAAAATCAATGAAGTATTGGAATAAACATAACTATCCCCATCAAGCCTCATAAAAACAACCTGGGGAACTTCATCTTGCCATCAAATATCAAATGTGAGTATTTAAAGTACCAGAAAACAAGAATATAAAGACATACCGTACAAGGCCCACTACTTCCTTCTTTTTGATTTATTGACAAATTTGGAGCAAGTTTCAGTTCCTTGATAACCTTTGTAAGAGACTTAATGAAGTTCTTCACATTCCAACCTTTGGAAAGTGCCAAAAAATAATCACGTATTGAGCTGATAGCAGTAATATGATTGCTGGCAATCTTCACTTGTTGAGGGCAATCAACAAGAACAAGGCCAGAAGGTAAATATCTTGCCAAGGATGGGTCCATCTGTCCACCTATTTGAGGTGAATGTGTTCCTAGCTTGCATGCTTCATAAACTGGAGAAACACAAAATCGGTTAGGAAGAATAGCATTTACTGTGAAATAAACACATATGAATATCAGAAGACAACACAGACATATACCAAGGCCCATTCCATTTCATATAACAAATTTAAGATTCACAAATTATTTCCTTGAAAACTTAGAAATGTCTTTTCTGCAAAAATAGATATAGACCTACAGGAGAAAGGCATGCAAGTAATTTTGACAAATAAGGATTCAGAATGCTAACCAAACAGTTGGGACAAGGCTTATGGTTATGGTCATGGTTAGCCATGACATGAGAGTTCAATGAGCAAAATTTGCCATGCACATCTGTGATGTCATCTAGAGTTTTGTCATATTGTTCATGTATCTACGGGATGCCAAATAATCATTGGAAAGCTTTATGCCTTGGTGTGTCCAATTTATTCCTACTGGCAAACCCAAGTATGCTAAGTCTCACTTCCATAACCGTCACTGAATTAAGAGACAATAAATCACAATTGGAAAAGGTTATGCTTAACAAACTAAAGGAGAAAACTATACGTCAATAATAAACTAGATAATGGACTTACTGGTTCCTAACTGTTGAAAAAATTCGGCAGCAGCAGAAGTAAGGAGATTAATATCTGGACATAAGGCATAGAAATAATCTGCAAATGCAACAGCAATAAATGAGCATTACTAAACAAAATACAGTGAAGCATCTATGATGACCCCAAAAAGAAGTATTCAAATTTTGATTCTTTATTGCACTTGGAGCTAGCTTTTAGTAACTTACTGGCTTCGGTGAAGCATAAGGTTCAAGAGGACCCTTTTCCCAAAATTGTAAATTCTTTGCTGGCATATCTAGCCAATCATCCTGATACCTATTTCAAACGATATCATGTGCCTATCTTATATAGATTCACATAATAAGCTTGCTCAAAGTAAAAAGACTTGGAAATTAGCATCAGCAAGCAACCAAAGAAATGCATACCCAACACGTATAGAAGGTAATGGGAGCATTGTAGGTGTTGGCCTGAAACGACAATAGCCTTTTGTTGTTCTGACTCTGAATTGCATATCTCTTGGCTGGATCTCCTTTGAGATGACTCATCAATTCTTGCTCCCTCTGTGGTAGTACTTTCTCAGTCAGTGATCATCTGGACATAGAAAGATACCATAAATCCTGTATGAGCAGCAAGATATACCTCTGAGGCAAGATGAACCAGCAGTAGACTGAGGTGGGCTAATTGGCTCTCCAGTGAGGGTTACAGTGCTTGAAGAATCTTTAGCTTCACTTACAGTGCACTGAAAGAATATCCATCTCCCATAGCTTTCGAATCACCTGATTGGCCACGACCCCTGCACCAATCGATTGCAGATAGTGGACCATCCAAATTTCCGAAAGCAGATTTTAAGGCTAATTTTATATCTGACTGGAGCAAACTAATCACAGATGATGCTTGAATCTGTAGCAAGAAAAACAGTCAAACTATAAGCTGCATGACCAAATTGATATCCATATGAAACAACCATAGAGGGAAACAACACCAAAGACTTCGATGGGCACACCATTACAGGGAACATCACGAACATAAAGTAGTTGATCATGCTATAAATTAACATAGCATCGAAAGCAAAATGGCAGTACATGGTGTCACCAATACAGAGGAAAAAAGAACAATCTCTTGCTGATTAACCAGTGATGCAAAGGAATTTATCCAGGCACAAACTTTAACCTTCTCAACCTTTTTCCCTAGAGAAGGATGTTTTGCTGATCACCTTGATGCGCATGGCTTATTCTTTTGGAGCCATGTTAGATCTATAAGGCAAGATGAGATGCGCACCCCCCCCCCCCCCCCTCCCTCTACTCTAGACTTTCTATCAAGGTAGCGGAAGTTGTCAACTGTAAACATCATAATTACTCAAGAAATTTGAAAAAAAAAAGGAACAAAATAAGAGCCCTTAGTGGGGTGGAAATGTTGTAACCTTCTACATGATCAAATGGTTTCTTTTAAGGATGGTTTAATATTAGTAATACTTTTTGTTCAACTGCAATATCCTCAAGAGTTGAACAAATTCAAGTCTCAGGTCAGGAAATTAAACATCCAACTTTCAAAACATGCAAAATCAAAGGTTAGTCTTAATTTAATACTTTTTGGACTTCAAATAAATAAATATATAACCCAAAAAAAGAAGTTGTCGGCCATATACCAAAATTCAGCCAAAAAGCAGACTTGGAATGTGGCTGATCCCACGCAATCGAAATGTTTATTTCAGTTTCAAATTTTTCAAAAGCTTTAAACCACAATGCCAAGTATCAACTAGGTTCGAGGTGATCATCATTATCTTGACCAACATTCCAGGTCATCCCCCTCCCACCCAAAACCAACTCAAATATTATCATGAACATAACAGTGACAGATTTTTTTCATTTTACCACTATTGAAATCAATTAGTACCCTAATTCATCATCATAAATCATTTGTTACCTTACTTGTATTCCTGCTTCCAACAACTTTCTATGTTGGAAACGGTGGAAATGTGAATTTCCATGACTAGCATAAACTAATCATATGCTAAAATTTCAAATTCTAACTTCATTCTGAACTGATATCTGCCACAATGTTTTAAATCAAATATTGCTGCCCATGCATCTTCCTGATCATGGTTATTCTTAATTAATTTCTTTCTCTTCTTCATAGATTTCTTATTTTCCAACAGCTAACAAGAGTTTATTTGATCTATATCCCTGCTTTTCCTCTCCTTCAACTTAGCTAATCTTTTCTTTTCTCAACACTTATTCAACCCATTGTATAGACTATTATATAATGCATACTCAACCATAGTAGTTTCCTGACTTGTTAGCAATCTAATACCTTTCTCTTTTCTTTTTTCTTTTTTTTTTGTTATTTGTTTCTTGTCATTCCTTGAATCAAAATCTCCATGCATTGCTTATTCTTGAATAAATGATCTCTGACAACACTTTAGCATATCTTCGCTATCTTAAAATACAAACTCTGGGGGTGTGACTCCACCCCCATGTTTGGCTCCCCCACACCCCCCCCCCCCCACCAAAAAAAAAACAACAAGATAATGTTTGGCAGGATCAACCCTCATGACTACCGAGCTCACTTTCTCTCCATTGCCACATGCGCAGCACATGCAAGATTTTAATGTGATTTAATTTGACTAGGATAGATGAATTTGGGGACGTGATGTTGAACCGTATGATGACTAATATGCCTTCACTGCTTGAGGTTGAAAGAAGTTTATGCCACATTGACCAAAAGTGATAGGAGGATAAAGCGTCTCATGACAACAGGAGCATTATAAACAAAAGGATGTTATAGGGCAATGTTATCATGCTTTAGAATCTGATGTCTGTTCACACTTCAAAATTTCATCAATCAATATACAGAAGTTAATTTTGCATAAAGGATGGTATCTTGTAGGACATGAGGACCGATTGCCTCACTGTAATAATTAATGCAAATACAAACAAATAATTAGCTGTGCAAAATTACAATATGAAAAAGCAACAATATAGAATCAAAGAGCATCCAAATAGAGCATAGACAGAAGCTTACATCAGCAGAAAGTGGATCCAATAAGTCAATGCCAGCAATATCCACAGAATGGCATGTGGCTAGAAGTCCACCACAACCTGCATGAACCATAGATGGACCACAAGAAATCCACGCCTCCGCTGCTCTTGTAGTGCAAGCCAACAATAGGAGCCATCACCATCATCTGTATCAAGTGAGACATCAACGAAGGAAGTAGATTGCTGAACTAACAAGGCCAGAGCATCAAGAAGATCCTGAAGAGGTTGCCTTTGTCCATAGACATTTAAATTCTCATCATGCAATGTACTGAGTGGCAAAGAAGATGAATTTTCAGAATTGCGCGTAATTGAAGACTTTGTTCCTTTAGGAGCTCCAACCGAGCGCCAAACACCCACTTGTGCAGTAACTGGTCCGTCATGCATTCCGCTATCACTATCACCAGCTATTCTGACTGGTATGTTATCTTTCTTCTTTATCTCATATTTACAGGTCATAATGTCTGATTTGGTGCCTGTATCACTTTGGACTAGATCTGATATAGCGCTCCTCAACCCAATAGGAACTTTATTGCTAAGAGATAATAAAGTATGTCTTATCCGACACATGGCAGCTTGGAACATGATGGATTCAAGTTCTGTAGCAAGCACGGTCTTCAGAGACAGCAGAAAATGTGCTGTCTCCAACATGTTTTCATTCTTCCTTTGGAGAGTAGGGACAGTACTTAAGGAACTTATGCCGGACATAGAGAATGGAACCTCTACTTCACGTGAAGGGACATCATCATTAACTGATCTCTTGTTAGTCTTTTTGTCCCACTTTGTACATGTGTGTATAATTTTGAAGATTGAAAAGATGAATTCCACCATGCCCCATGGAACCCAGTTTGAGTTTAGCTGAGATCTCAGGCTTTTCTTCTGAGGTCATCGTTCGAGGAGAAGGTGGTGCTGCATTATACACATAAGCAACAGAGCTCGAATGTGAACTCTCAACCTTTCTAGATCTAGGGAAGTATGGGCTTTTAAAAATTGACGTCCGAAGCTCGCTAGCAGGCATCTCAACTGCTGCATATTCTGAGGCAAATGTCATCATGGCTTCAGCTTTTGTCAGATAGTCAAACTTCCCTGTTGAGGGTGCTGAAGAATGGGTTCCTAAAACAGATGACCTAGCATCCTTAGTAAATTCTGTACTTTGGTTCTAGTATCCTCTGTAAGTGCAACAGATTGGTGGTTAATTCCCTCAAAAGATGCAAGCCCAACAGGAGAGAGTTTCTGATGTGATACTTCCATTCCTCCCATAGGGCTGCCACTGATGTCCCCACAATCTGAAGTTGGAAAAATAAGAGCTTGAGACTCTGCAGTACCTGGAGGCTACATAAAAGAATAAAGCTTCAGCATTTGTTATCAAAGAATATTATAAATAATAAACAAAATAGTATTTAAAAACGTGAGAAAGAACCAAAATATCGTGCATCCATCACAAGTGATTTTCTCAAATCACGACTAGGTTAGATAGTTAAAAAAGAGGACCTTATAGGGATTTTGTCACAATTTGTGTCTTTCATGTAGACTTGTGCTTTAGATGTTAGTATAATGCCCTATACTAAACCTTGCCATTTACCTTCATCATTTCAACAGTTTGCAAGACAAAGCAAACCATAGCTTGCTTCCAAGTACCATGAGTTTAAACTACATAATGATTAGGTTCATTCAAACCAACAATCGACCAAATTTCTAAGTGATGTTATGCGCTACTCTAGACGATATTCCTTGACTGAAGCTGTCAAAGAATCAGCACAAGGTGAGGACCATATAGTTACAGTGGTCAGAATAAATCCTCATTGTTTTCTTCTTTTACCAATCTTCATGTGTCTTCTCTTATATAAGCAATTTTTTTAGGTAAAAAAGAATGCGTTACAACTTTTTGATCTCAACTGTATGTCAGACACTGATGGAAACTATAAAAATGCAAACATAAAAGAGAGTGAAAAATATCGCATATTAACATCAAATTACTACTGGTACTAATACATGTAGCTTAAGACAATACATTATGCTCTAATCAGATCAGCGCCCCTTGGGGGAAAATACCTCACCAAAAGCCAGGACATCATTTCAAAAAGTCACCAAAATCTCCAAACTCAGAGAGGAGCGTTTGGATGTCCATGCCAATGCCTCTGTCATCATCATCCCAATCCCAACGAGATCCAACCTGAACATTTGCTGCTCCTGCAGCGGCTGAATTGTTTGCTTCAGCAACACTATATTCAGTATTATAAGCATCCTGGATAGTTGCACTTACAACTGTGCCTGGTTGACCAGCTGTTTCTGTTGTGCCTGTACGTGCACGTTTGGAGACCTAAATTTAAGCACCAGCATATCAAGCTCAGTCAGTGACATATCTGATTCATATAATAGACATGTAAAAAAATGTAATAATTTCCTCTTCAATCAAATAATCCCAGTATTGAATAAAACTTCCAAACATTTACAGAGAACAGAATTTATTATTATATCATGTAAAAATGGTGCACATTCTTTATCAAGGACAGCTATTTATAACAGGGTCCTTAGGAAGAATAATGCATACTGAATCATGATTTCAAAAACCACCAAAACAGGATGGCACGACCCTACCACCATTCCAGCAGAAAACCAGTATAGGTACGAGTGTTGGGATGCCAAAACAGCTGTACTAATGCATACCAGCCATATGGGTTTGTATCAGTCCATTGTGATGCATACCGACAGTACCGTACCATCCATACTAGTTTGCACAGAGGTTTTATAATTTTTCAGAATGTGTTAGTTTCAGTATGCACTGTCAATACCAGACTACCAATATTGTACCATTCTAGTGGAAAACGATATGCAGTTCAGCACCAGTATTCAAAACCTTCCTTTGGATAATCCATGCTGGCTGGCATCACTACATATCTGTCTGGATAAATGCATGTGGAACTATACATGGCTGCACAACTTTTACCCAGTGGCATGGCTCAGACCTATTTCCCATCATAAACGTGTGCATGACCATCCTAAATCTGAATATTTTATGTTCCATTCCAGAGCTTAACTTATAGATGGGACAACGTAATAACAAAAGCCATTATCCTTCACTAACCCAGGTTAAAATCAAGGTCACACAGAGCACATAAGCTTCACTAGTATGACCATTAATATAAGACCAACAGTATTGACAGTATACATACAAAACACCTAAATGTGTTGTTAATATTAAATATAATTATAATTCCCATTTTGTGTATCATCACTTTTGAGATCATTTGTGTTGTTACTTGTTAGTAATGTAAAATGACTGAATTTGTTAGCTTGTATTATAACTTTCTTGAAACTATTCAATGCACATGTTGAAAGCAATGATTCCATATATTTAGAAGAACATATAACTCCATTAACTTATTGAAATCACATTCATTTGCTCACCACATGCATACAGACTAGTACGAAGCGTTTAATTTTGCCTCTCTGTCTCAATTTAAATAAAAAAACGAATTAATTGATGCATTGTGTATGTTAATTGTGTTTTTTTTTTTTCGAACTTGTGTATTTCCCAGTTCTAATGCATTATAACTGTAAGCTCATAATGGCATTGTATGGATATCATGCAAGCTACTGAACAGTTTGAGTATGGCACATAATACTTTTTCATGTACGTTCAATTCAGTTGAAAGGCATGAAATGTTAGACTAATTATAAAGCATACAGTAAGTACTTCCAGATATCAAAGCCAGAGTTATCAAATTTAAGTACTTATTTATAACATCAATCAGATTACCCAGAAACAATAAGAAAATTCTCAAACGATGAGAAGGAAACATATTAGTGATAATCACAAATTAAAATTCTGATCCCATAACAAATTGCAGAATAATTTTTTATGTGCAAGTGAAGAATGGATAGAATTGATGCCTATCAGTCTACTGTACCATTTTGTGACCATCATTCTCAAACTGATCATTGGAAGACAAACCAGAATGTCTGCATGTAAGAGAGTCAGCATCAGCTTCAAGATCACCAGCTCCAGCAGCCACTGCATATTCACTATCGCTGGATGTACCGCTCACACTGCTGATGCTACTAGTTATGCTGTTACTGCTGCTATTGTATTGTTTTTGCAGTCTCAAACTGCTAAAGTCACCTCCAACTCCATCCAAGGGCCCACTGCTGCAAGTGTTTCCAAATGCAAAACTGGATAGCAGAAGAAAATCTTAAACGATGTAAAATAGATAAAATAGAGGAGAGTTTTAAGAAATTAAAGCCAAAATAGGTGGATAAAAAAATTATATGCACCATATCAGTAAAGAATAACAAAAGCATAAGTTATACACACAGAAAATTACTAATTGAATTCCACAAGCAAAATAACATAAATAGTTAGTGCTAAGTTGTTTGCACTCTATGATCCTCCCAAAAACAAGCCAAAAAGATATACATGCAAGCAAAGTTTAACAAAGTAAAATCATAAGAATACAGGTTATCAAAGATATAACACATATGGCACAACCAGACACAGAAGACCAGTATATGTGATATTCTTGTCTCAAGTGTCCTTAGAATGCTCAGTGTGTAAAAGAAGAGGAGGTTTGGTTTTAGTTCGAAAGCTAGTTAAAAATGGTTCAACAGGACTGCTGAAAAAATAATAATAATTGTTTGATTTTTACAGTCTCAGATTTACAAGGACCCCGTATGAACTCGATTCTAATACAACCCCTTCAAAAAATCATGTTTCTGCTCAAAACAAATAGATGCAGCAAGGTACAAATTATGCCACTGATAGGTCGGTACAATATTATAAAGACATAAACCAATGTCTACTACCCAGATTATACATCAGTACGCATTAGCAAACTGCCCATTACATCATGCACTTGCCTCGCATTGCTCTTCAGACAATTTCTAGAGAGATAGAAACAAGAAAGCCATGCTAATATAAGAGGTACATCAATAGAGATAACTTTCTTCATGTTAGACATCCATAAATCCTAGAAGTAAAAGAACATAAGCCACCAAGACCAAGCATCTTTCCCCATGTGTTAACCCCATTAAAAAACAAAAAATAATAAAATCCTTTAGAATATGAAAGCTACTACAAACTATGGTTCAGTTGCTCCCTCAAAAACCCTGTGTGCAAGTTTGCCTTCTTTTCCAACTATTCAAACCTAACATAAATGAGTAGCACTTGAAATGGTTCCCCATCAAATTTACAGTGCTTTCTTTTTGTGGTTCTAGGATTTGAGAAAGAGTAAAGCTGGTAGGGCTTCAAGCTGGGTGTCTTGGCAATTGGCCAGCTCAAGGACACTTATGGATGGTTCAAGGCCGATTTAAGCAATTCCATGGCGATATGTTGTTCAAGCATGGACTAATGCCAAACTGACCATGAGAGTCTATAATTCAGGTTTTTTTGTGATGCACTATACACTCTGGGACATTTAATGACACACCTTGACACTTCAAATCATTAAATCAAGATATTATCACTGCTATGTGTTGCTTTTCGCAGTTCTACATAAAAGTTGCCCAGTCTAACATTATCATACAAGAATTTGTCATTTTACAAGATTTCGCAGCAATTTGTTCAATGATATCTACAAATTCAAAAAAAATTAGCATGCACATCTATAAGATACATAGTAAGTCCAAAACTCATTCCCTAAAAGTTTCCGCATTGGATTCTTCTACCTAGATGCTTGACACCCATACCACATGTCCAAAGTAACATTGGCAGCTACAACTGAATGAAATGTTTCGCTCATATCTGGCCCGGCTCAAGGGTAGTTTGGAGCGAATAGACATGGATTTAGCATGGTTCTTGTGTAGTTCATGCCCTTTATTTCTTTTCTTTTCTTTCTTTTTTTGGGGGGGAGTGGGGTGGGGGGGGGGGTGCGATGTCCCACCAAGGCATATAGGTCTGTACAGTCCATGCCATACTGTGTCAATCAAGTACAAGCACTGAAACATGTCAACATGTGGTACTTCACCTCGTATTTGATATGTTGGAAAAAACCGTGTATCGATATGATGTCATACCATATCAGTAAGGTTCTGGTGATGGCCAAATTAGGGCTATTTCATTTGAGCACAAACAAATATCATCAAATTCACACTCTGCTCCAAGTGCTACTTTGATTACTTCAAGAAATGTGATGATATAATAGCCTCGATGATGGATACAATGAGAGGAACGATCACAGTGATCGATCATTTGTGGGTATCTTGTTATCATTTTAAGGTTGCATTTGGACCTTAGTCCTTATAGTCCTATGCAAACTGTTTAAGGCTTTAACTAGATTAAGACGCTAACCATTAGGTACTCCTAAGTTGTTGGAGTCTTGCTCTTAAGTTGTTTATAATGCTTTGACGTTCAAAATTTGTCAAAGGAGCATGTTATTTGTGGTGTTCTTTGAACCAATATAGATTGTTTCCTATTTGCTTACAAATAATTAATATTCTTCAGGATGACTTATATACTGCTACTTTTTTTTTTAATTTAAGCCACTATGGTGCACTGGAAATAAAGTATGTTTGCCTTGTATCATAGCATTTTTTATATCATATATAATCACAATCACAATCATCTAGGCTTTTTCCAACTATTTGGAGCTGGTTTTATGGATCCTCATTCACCAAGTATAATTATATACTGCCACGTTGGATGTTATTCCAAGCATCTCCATATCCTTCCTCACAATCTCCATCCATGTTAATTGAAGTCTTACTCTTCTTTCCTTGCGACCTTCAACACAAACTAAAGAACATTTCTTTTAAGCCACCTTAGATCTTCGTTCCACATATCCACACCATCTCCATTGATTTTTCATCACTTTGTCCTTAATTTGTACAGCTCCTACAACTCATCTGAAATATACATTCCTTAATCTATCATCCTTAGTTCTACCATGCATCCATCTTAACATTCATACTTCTACCATACTTAATTGTTTTCATGTACTTCTTATTGCCCAGGACTTTGAGCCAGACAACATTGTAGGCCATACTGTTTTTCAATATATATTTTTTTTAAAGTTTCCAAGATATGCATCAATTCTACAATATTCCAAACAACAAGATCTAATTCTATTACATATATCTCCATTTATCTCCTCATTATTTTGTATGATAGATACCAAATAATGAAATCGAACACTCTAAGCTGTTTTAATTGATAATGCATCTTCATTTTCATTCTCATTGAATTTACATCCCAAATACTCTATCTTTGTTCTACTAACTTTTCCTCCAAAGTTTACCTCCACAAATCCACAATAGTATTTAATCTAGTTTTCTTTGGAACGGTTAACAATATATCACTTTCAAATAACATGCACCATGGTATATCTTCCTGAGATATTAGTTGTGAGCTCATCCATAATTAATACAAAAAGATATGAACTTAGTGTTGATCCTTGATGTAAGCTTATTGTGTCTAGAAAAATACTTGTACTGCAACAACTGCTAACACTTGTTATTGCCCTCACATACATATCCTCAATTATACCATTTATGTGCACCATTCCAAAAGTACATCTAGTCACTCTTCTTGAAACCCTATCTTAAGGTTTCTCTAAATCAATAAAGACAACGTGTAGACTTTTCCCATTTTCTCTAATTTTTTTATCAATTATTGAAGTAAAAGATAGCCTCCAATATTGTTGATCTTTCAGGCATAAATCCAAATTGACAATCTAAACTTGTTATTACTTTCTTAATCTTTGATCAATTACCCATTTCCCATAATTTAATAAAGTGATCCATAAGCTTATTTCCCCGATAATTAGAACCATCTTGTACATCACCTTTATTCTCATATATAGGTACTAAGACACTCCTCCAATCATTTGGCATTTTCTTAGTTCTTGTAAGTTCATTCAGTATAGTTTGTCTCCCAGAGTTCACCAGGCTTACGTGGGTGCCTGGGCAGCATAACTGATCATTCTTTTTCCTGGAAAAAGTTCTTGTTTACCATATGAAAATGCTGGGTTAGCAAGAACGGTGGTTTTATTAGGTCTAAGATATTGTGGCAGTGACAGGACAAAAATAATCAGGAATTTGCTCAATATGAACTAATGGTTCCACAAACAACTAATGACAACACAACCAGAATTTCTGGGAGATCAAGAAAACTACAAATAATTAGAAAATCTGATTCATTGAGGATAACCTGGGGCCGAATATAGTTTATACCTTACTCCAGAAATATGTGCATCAGGTAGAAGTCCCTTCACATTTTTTGGTAGTGCAGAAGGATTTATGATTAATATATAACATATGTTGCATACTATCTAGTGGATTTTGCACTTGACTATCACCATGTCATGGCAGTTTTACTTCACTTTCCTCAGTCAAAATGATGCAGATGTGAAAACAATTAAAAATAAAGAAAAAGAAAAGGTAGACAATATACATTAGCTGAACCTGCATAAACATAGTCAGAAAAAACAGGTCTCATGCCATCTATATCAGATGAGAAATGCTACATTAAACAAGACCCAAAAAAAAAAAAACTAAACAGAACACTTGTACAGTTCCATGCCAAAAAAAAAAAGGAAAAAGAAAAAAAGACTTGAAGATCAGCAAGGATTTCTTGAAGAATATATTGAAATATAAATAAGACTGACCACTGCTCAATACGAGAGGATCCCAAAAAATTCCATAGTGGCCACATCTCAAATGCTGATGTTCCAACCCAATTTTGCAGCCAGAATCTGCAAATAAAGGAAAAACCATAATGGCATGGCAATCAAATACAAATTAAAGGTAAAGGATGGTGAAATTTAATACCTCTTGACAGAAGATCGAGCAAAGGCTCTGTGCATCATAGGAATTACCACAGCATCTGCTGGGTAAATGAATGTTCTTTCAAGAATCGGAAGCTGATCAATTGTTCCCTGCTTCTGCTGGCCTTTTCCAACAGATGAAAAATGAGACTCTTCAGTATGAGGATGGATGGCATTGTTGCTTTGATTGCCATTCGATTCCAAAACTTTGTCACCACAAGCGGAAGGGCAGCCAAGGGTGACTTCAACATAGCAACTTTGCCCCCTGAACTGGCAGCCAGATGATGGAGCACCAGGGAAAGGCATACCAACTGTAAACCCATTTGACACCTTCGACTTGCTGAAAATGTTCAAGAACATAAGACAAATCAGGAGAAATCATACATCATACTAATTCCCTATTACTAAAGCAATCCAGTCAATTTATCTTTAAAAAATGAGGGTGTGGAAGATTTTATTGAATTGTCTCTTCACCACACTGGGCTTTTCACTTCCTTAAATTTAAATTCATGAGGCAGCAAAAAAAAAAAAAAAACGAAGCAGAATATATACATTACAAGTACCTGATATATACTTGCTTCACAAGATCACTGGGACAACATCCAGTAAGCCTACCTCGCATTCCATTAGGACCAACAATAACTGTCAAAGGAGTCCAATATCAGAATTATCCATTCATGCTTTTGGCAAAAACCACCCATTTGAAATTCAAAACATCACATTTATATGCCAGCATAATATATGGTGTCTTATAATTTACATTAAGAAGCACTATTTTTTAGTTTAATCTGACAGAAGAAATATCTGTAAGTAGAATTATGTAAGAAAATAGTAAAATCTCCATCCAAAGAACAAGACTATTAACAAAATTGAAGGATATGTGGGCTACTTTGCAAATAGTAAATCACATTCAGACCCTCTCATGCAACTCGCAATCTCATAAACCTTGCATGACCATAAGATGTATCAGGTGAACCTCAGCAAATGAATGTGCATGACATGAGTGGTGCTAGCAAACAATCTGTGAGTGGCACTAGCAACTAATTTGTTCAAATCAATGGACTATAATGTTTATTTCTGTTAATGAAACTTGAGGGCTGAATTGGATAATACCATTTTTCTACTTTCATCTATAAGCACAAAACAGACTCGCTGAGGAAGGCCCACAAGATGGCCAACAAAAAAAAAAAAGTAGTGCATTTAGGGAAAATAGTTCCATAGCTACAATAGATAAATAGCAATATTCTGTAAGACATAATTCATGCAGGATATGGAAACGCATCTGCAATACATTTTATGGTTTGCCAGAAAAGCACTATTAACTGGACAAGTAACACAGGTGCATGGTGTCCAGATGGTTCAGACACAGGAACCTTTAAAAAACTTGAGGACAGAAACCAGTTTTATTCTTTACAAATGTCAGCATACATGTAAGGATAACAATATCAGAGTATAGGATGAATAGTTAGTAAGACCTCTGCAGTTAATCTGTGGAAAATCATGTAAGGTATGTTAAAAAAGGCAACAAATGACAATGGGCAGAAACAAATTATATCAAGAAAACAACAAACAGCAAATAAGAAGCTTCATGTCACACATACAGTTCAATTGAGAGGGAGATAGCACCTATGTAGACACACATATCACATACAGAACAAAGCAGTATGGTTGCCATACAGCCCATACACAATTTAGAAAATTTCATCTCTTGAACTCTAAATCAGAACTTGAATCTAGGGTTCCTTCTGCTCACCTTTTTGAGGAAATAATCCATTTACAATTCAACCCCTTAGCATGTTCACACACACACACACACACACACACACACACACACACACAGAGAGAGAGAGAGAGAGAGAGAGAGAGAGAGAAGAAG
>KE505412.1:302395-313697 GCA_000441515.1 Elaeis oleifera
CCTTTTGCTTCGACAAAGGGGAGTTTAGACTCCCAGAATTGCGACAAGTGTTGCGAAAAGGGGAGCTCTGCACTCCCCTTTCATGTATAGAAAGATGTTTGTTTTGTAATAGTAAAACTACAGGCAAGTTTTTCTTCTAAATTTTTTTCTTTCTAAATAACAGCCTCCATGAGCTTTATAAGAAAAAAAATATTATTCATAACGAAGGAAAAATCTCTAATTTACCATCTCCAGTCTGGTAGTTCGACCCTCCCTATCAACCCCAACAATAGCTACTAATAAAATCATAGATTTCTCCATCCATTAACATCCCAATGGCATGGGTTTTTTAACCAAAGACATGCATCTGAATACCTCAAACCCTTAAAACCCATTTCCCTAGCCCTTAGATTTCTGCATCAACGACCGGTTTAGGGAACAGAAACACTTTCATAGCATCTGTCAGTCCAAAACTTGACTGCATCACCTTCCACCACTCTTATGGTGAGCCCTGACAAAACTTCTTAAATGAGTCGGTCCGCATGAGAAACCAAGACCTATTCATGATCCAGTTGACATAAAACACCCCCTACAATGTTTAAAACCAGTCCCCTAGTTCCTAGTTCTCACAACTGAATTTCCACTCTCGATTAACTAACACATGATTCATCTTCAAACTATGAGCCCCTAGCTCTTCATCTTCCTTGGGAAAGTTATATTCAGTCAAATGGATACTTGAAGTCTCGAATACTTCTAAAGCCAAAAACATCCCTCCCGTCAATCCAAACTGCTACAAGCATTTTTGTCCACCATCTTCCTTGGAGAACTGTACTTCAATCAAAATGGATTCCTCTATAAAAAATAATCTCTCCCACTCATCCATAGAAATTCTGACGAGCACCTTTTCCAGCATCTAAAAGGTAGAGATAAAATTATACTAGCAGATCAGAGCTACCAAAGCCATGATTCCACATGCCTCGACATCCGATCAACCACCTCTAAAATTTTCACAAGACCACAACATAACGAATAGGTTCACAACACCACATCATAACAAACAGGCAGCTTGTCCATTACACACCCCAAAATCAACCACCTATCTCAACCCACTTCCCATTTATAAACATATACAGACATTGTACCATCTATACCGAACACTTTGAGGACAAAAGCTTCTTCCATCAACAACACCACATCGTAACAAACAGGCAGCTTGTCCATTACACACCCCAAAATCAACCACCTATCTCAACCCATTTCCCATTTATAAACATATACAGACATTGTACCATCTATACCGAACACAGACAAAAGCTTCTTCCATCAAAATTAGAGAAGCAATGAAATCTAATACTCAGCCCAATATCAATCATCTGTAAATCAGGATTAACTTTCTAGCTAAGGAAAAGCAGGCATGTGAGGGTCCTACCATCAATAACAAATGGCAAGAAGGGTTACCACATACCAGTTTATCCTCATTCAAACAAAAAGCAACTCACATATTTCCTCTATCCAGAACAAGTATTGAATGAGAAAAGAAAATGTAAGTGTTGATGTAAGATCTGCATTCATCTCTGACGCACAAAATTACAAGCCAAAAAGGCATGCAATCTCATCCAGATCCCAGATAAAACATTATATCCTAAAGCATAACAACTTGGATTTGATTTTCATCTAAATGCCTCATGTCTGCATTATATTATACATTGAAACCAAAATATAAGTACCTCTCGTTGGGTCCATGGGTTAACCTTTTCAAATTTAGCAATGTAATACTTGTATAGGTGTTCTGCCCTATTATTAGGTAACTAACATGCAATGGAAGCCTAGTTAACATGTATTTATCTTGACTACCTTCCCTCAACCATAAGTCCAAAGCCAGGCCAGAAATATGAGCAAGATGTTTCAACTCGGCCAAAAAGATGTCCAAGTCAACTATGGCACAGAATAATCCATCTGTCATATATAATATTGCAGTGACACAATCGAAGTAATAGGACTCTCTAACCTCATGACCTTAGATAAAGCCTTTAGAATCTGAAAATAAAGTTGACCTATACAAACCTAACCCAAATATTAAAGTATCCTATTTTAGCAGTAGAACCCTAGCAGAGATGGGGATTTTGATCGCTCCTTCCTCAATCATTAGGAATTGAGAGCAAGGGAGACATTGTTTCAAACAAGATTGGAGAGATGCTAGCATGAAACAACTGCCATCATTGATCTCAAGCACATCACCACCAGAGCAGCAGAGGAAGGACGCGAAGAAGGGGATAGGAACTCAGGAAAAGAATGCGGATTTGCAATATTAAGGCAATGCAGGAGTTTGGGGATGGTTGGCTGCTTGGAGATCAGGAGATAAGTGAGTGAAAGGTGAGAAGAAAAATGGGATAGGTAATAGTGTTGCCCTCATCATAAAATGGTGTTAGGGCAAGCATTAATGGCTTGTATGCCTTGGTAAGTTTAATCAAGGTTTGCTGGACCAATGCATACTGCCCTATACCAGGCGTACCTTGTTGGTATCGAACCGAGTCTCCGTACGCGGGCATACCAAGTCTCAATATGCTGAACAACCCTGTACCAAGTGTACCAACATTATATCAGCATGGTACCGATACAGAATCTCGTACCAAGATTGCAAACCTTGGTTTTCTTCATTAGATCAAAGAGCTAGGGGCTGTAATGCCTACAGGTATGAGAGCATTGAAGCCATTAGATCAAGATCTGATAGGTAATATGCATGTTCTCTTATATAGCCAAGTTAACATACCGGACATAAAATATATTAATTTATTCCTTACAAAATAAACAAGTCATACACAGCATATAAATTTTGTCAAATTTCATTTTTCAAGCCATATAGAGCTAAATATGAGTGAGCTTGCCCTAGCTCATGCTGTGCTCGTTTACAATCCAAGCTCTAAAACTTGGATCATGCTAGCTTTTTAACTAATTGAACAACCCACAATCTAGCTGAATGCTGGCTGAGCGAACATGAGTTGCTTGCAAATGGCTTGTTTATTTCTATGAATGCCAACCAGGAAACTTGGAACCCAATCTTGGGATGGATGTACATGGGCACAACTTTCACTCTTATCCTATGCATTCTCTTGCTTTTTCGTGTCCTCTCTCTCTCTCTCTCTCTGCCCTCCCCCAAACAGAATTAGTAGGAGACTACTTAAGTTTTAAAAATGTTTTAAGTCAATCTGCATGTCACAAAAGGATCTTGATGGGATCATAATACATCCTATAATATTCAACAGTTTATGCATCATAGAGTTTCTTAAAAGTCTGATACAGAAGGTGCCAACTTCTAAGTTGGTAGAGTCTTTGATACCACCCCCCCCCCCCCCACAACAAAACAAACAATTATATAGCTCACTGTCATCTATCTGGGAAAAAATAATAAAATGTTTAATACAACAATACAAACCACCATTCAAAATCCAAATAAGGAAAGTATGATAACAATTAAGAAAGATCTTGTTTAATATTCATACTTGCAATACAAAATACATAAACATGTCTATCCTTTCAGGAACCAAAAAGGGAGGAAAAAGAGGGAGGAAAAGCCTATCCTTTCAGGAACCAAAAAGGGGAGGAAAAGCTGCCTTAAACGTTTGTGCTTTCCCTTCTTTCCCCTTCAATGCTAGGCTTACAACTGAGCCAAGTCAGGACCGAGAAAACATGATCCTAAGTCAACCCAATTTTATTTTTGGTCACAATTTTAGACCTTATCCAACGGATCGATAAGCTAGGTTAGGTTTGGTCAGGCTCATACATTGAGTGGGCTAGGTCAAATATGATCTAAACCCATCCATATGCATTTGATTCAAGGTCTACATAGGTTAGCATCAAGGTTGGGACCTAATGCAAGATTAGAAAAATACTTCATCATATATTTCGAAAGAAACTAATAATGATATGGATAAAAGAACATAGATTTGGTAAAAGTATGTTAACATGGATTTCTACTACTTATGTTGGCAATAAGAAATGGTTCGATGTTAATCAAACCTTCAGTCTACATAAGTATAGTTTAATTTCCAATCTACAATCTGACTAAAATGGCAACAAGACAACGAGAAAATAACAGAGGAATTAGGGATTTTAAAGTTCGAGCATTTTTGGATAAGCTTCGAGAAAAATTGGGTCAAGTTAGGCCAAGTCATCCAATGTTTAACATATACCGGACTCGGTTGGCATATAGGCCAAGTCTAGTCTAGGTTAGATAGGAAATACATTGCTCTCCTTATGCTGGTTCACTTTCTTAAATGAGTTGTCTTTCTAAACTTAGAACTGATCCATGGGTTCAAAAAACAGTGTCAGGTTTGGTTTAACCAAATGTGGACTGGTTCAAATTGCAAATTGACCTGATCCATTTGCAACCCTATTATTGCTATTCCCATGACGGAAGGCTACGTGCATCTGACCCTACCCAGACCTTGCAATAGATGGAACCTCATGCACTGGTTGCCTATAAAAAAAAGACGGCATGGAAGATAATTATTAGTTGATATATAAATAATAAATAATATATTAGATGATGTGCGTGCAAGAAGGATCAATTCCATGGCTTCTAAGTATTTTGTGCCCCCAATCCATACACAATAGAATGAATGGCTATAGCGTTTTCATGTTTACATATGATACGAGATTGTAATATGAAGCTAGAAAAGCTAATGATACCAAAAAATCAGCTTCAACACTAGACTAGGCCAAGAAATTTGCCAACTCAAACTAAGATTAGACAATATTAGGCTTCATCGACTGACTTTGCAACTAGAATCTCATTTCTAAAAGTTCACAGCAATTGCATCTTTAGCAACAAATGCATAATTCTTGTAAATTTTTATGTTTGTCATCTATTAAAATAAGGTAATGTTACCATAGACTTTACATGTTAAGAGATACAACTTCACAAATTAAGAGTAATGCTACCATTATACTACAAACTAAGTTCTTTACTGACCTATTGTCGCCCCTGCTTAAGTGAAATCCTGCATCTCTCATTATGTTGAGGTACAGGCTAGCAACAAGATGGTGAAGAGTGAAAAGGCCCAGTGTTTACCGTACCGCCCCATATCTCTTGAGAAATTAAGAGTAATGCAAGTATTATACTACAAACTAAGTACCTATTGTTGCCCCTACTTAAGTGGAGCCCTGCATCTCTAATTATTTTGAGGTACGGGCTAGCAACAAGATGGTGAAGAGTGAAAAAACTTGTCAATGTTTACCTTACTACCCTGTACCATCCGGTACTGGTACCGCACTGTACCGACATTATCATACCAATCCATACCGCGTACCGACACTATAAAAGGATGATACTAGCATGGGTCTGATATTGAGATGGCAAACCTTGAAAAACCCAATAAGCCTATGAGATATCTTCAATGCATTTGATTCAATTAGGTGATTTATTGTAATTTGAAAGATAAAATAAATAGTAGTGATTACAAGGTAAAATCTTGGGTGGTATGAGAGAAAATCTTTTCACCGGTGATGATTAAATGAAGGTTGGCAAAAATGAAAGCTTATATATGATTAATCGTTCACATCTTAAATGGAATTAGTGACCACACGATGCCATCTTTGGCATTTTTTTTCCCTCTATGGCAATAAAATTAATGATAATTAATGACTCAATTTTAGTATGAAGAATGGTAAGAAATTGAACCTAAAATGCTGACTTGCACTATAGTTCCACAACTTGTACTTGAACATACTTTGGTTTCGCCTTCAATGGATGTCATACATTAGTGGCATATGATCTGAATTGAACCTCTCCAGTTAGACAAGCTGAAGAACATCCAAACTCTTTATATCTAGAGACTAGCTGGCTTGCTCTACCTTTACCCAATATTTGAAGTAATCTACTCTTTGCTTATTCATGAGTCTATAGAGATCAATTATACAAAGCAATTAGTGTAGCTGGTTTACTTTTGTCCTTTGTATGAAAAGATAACATCTTTTTCTTCAAACATTTCATTGTGCATCATACATACAAACAAACCACATTCTGCTTAAGTCTAATTAATCATTTGTCACCATTTAGCAAAAGAAGCCTGAGTAGTATTCCATTACTGATAATCTTTGCTACAAATGCTCTCATATTCTACCTCAGATGCATTGCATGGGCTTCAACTAGTTTTATAAAAGAACTTATGACAGCTTTCAGTCATAAGATTTACAATACTGATCAGAGTTGATGGCCCAACAAATGAATTCTTGTAGTCGACAAAACAATGAATTTGTAATTGTGAAATGGTGATGACTGACTAGGATGGTTGCTAGGTGTTATAAACATGTTGGTCAGAGAGAGAGGGGGGAGGGAAGGAGAACTTTAAGGTATGATGATCCTTGGTTAAGGTCCTGCACATGTAATAGATATAGCTCTTCCTACATCCATGCACACATGCATGCCCAGGCACATGTCTATGTGTATGCTCCTTCATAACTGCATCAGCTTTCAGAAATTGTGCTCTTAATGGGTATCTTTGAGCTTGTGAAGCTAGACAGATGTCTAGCATGAAAATCACATGCAAACATGGTGAGAAGGGAAAGAAAGGATAGAGACCTTACGTGTGGCTGGCCCTCAGGGATGACAAGCAAAAATATGTCCAGAACCAAGGAATATGATACCAGTCAATCTAAAATCATCCTGTTGCCACACGAATAATATAGATATTACCCAATAAAGATTAAGAATTGACCTTAGACATCCTAAAATGCTGAAAACAAACTGCAGAAATCAGAACCACTCTGTGTCCCAAGGTTTTAAATCCCATGGGACAGGGGCGTCCCGATTTTCTCCTGGAACGGGACGTCCCGCATCCCACCCTGTCCCGATGGCCGTCCTGGTCGGAGATCTCGATACACACTTGGGACAAATGAATATGATTTATTTGAATTTATCTTGAAATTTTACTGATCTATTTATTGTTTAAATATATTTGAACTTCTAAGATAAGGCATGGATGAATGTGATTTGTCCGATTTAAAATAATATATAGAATAGAAATCCTGACCTAAGCAGCATCTAATCACACATGAATAGATAAGTATTGAGTGAAGTCATGGACATCGATCGGAGCAGCTGTGTAAGGCCTATGGGCCTGATGCTCGGGCCGAGAGAAATCACAAACTCAAAATATTTAGATTTTTAGAACTGTCCTGTAGATGCAATCGAATGGACGAGATCAAATGGATCGCATCATGCAATACACAGAAGAAATCCATATCATGATTTGTATGTACTAGGTGTAATTGGACTGCTTTAAATCCCACACCACACTACCTCTTGTATTTCACCAATTCTTGATTGCACGCTGTCCACCATGCATATGCTCCGAGATTTGCGCTGCTTCACTTGGACTTGGTGCATGTGCAATTGGACCGCGTCAAAGCCCATGGCAGATAACACGCCACGCTGCCCTTTATATTTCACCAATTCCCGATTGTCCGCTATCCACCGTGCATAGGCTTCGAGATTTGCCCTGGTTCATGTGGACGTCGGGAGTCTTGGGACCGCATCAAATCCCACGCTACCCCTTGTATTTCACCAATTCCCGATTGCACACTGTCCCCTGTGCATCAGCTCGAAAGAGGCAAAAACCGCCTCAAGGGTTTCAACAGACCCTCCCTCCTCCCCATTTCCTCATCGAAGATCCGAATACCTTCCTCCTCTCTCTCCTCCCATCCATGCTCCTCCCCGAGCGGCTCCTCCCTCTCGTCCATGCTCCTCCCTCCCGATGACGATGACAACAACAGTGAAAAAAAGATAAGTACGACTCCCTCCCTCCCATGCTCTTCCCTCCTGGTGACGAATCAAAGAGGAAAAATAATGTGAGTTCCGATCGAGATGGCTGTACCGGCGTGTGATCCGGTCGGGATAGAGGCCGGACGCTCGTTTCGGGGTCCCGCATCTGTCCCAGGCACCAGAATCTCAGAGAAACTGAATGAGACAGCCGAGATTTATATCCTTGCTATGTCCCTTAAAAGGAACATACATCACAATAATAAAATGACAGCAATAGTTAATTAAATGGTGAGTAACTCGATACATGTGAATATTGTGGAAACAAGCTAGCATAATGAGGAAAGGATTTACCTTAATGCAGATCCTCCAAATCAATTATTTTATTAACATAAATACATAATGACGGCCCAACTAAAATGCCTTTTTTCTCGAAGTTCAACCACTTAATGGTGTTTACAAGCCCAATTAGATGAGGAGCACACAAGCCACATGACATGATCATAATAACTAAAATGCCTTTTTTCTCGAAGTTCAGCCACTTAATGGTGTTTACAAGCCCAATTAGATGAGGAGCACACAAGCCACATGACATAATCATAATTAAATTCATCTGTGAGCATATTGGAACCTACAAGAGAAGATCTCTTCTCCATTCAAATAAGTCCCCATTAACCAATGTACATTCTATCTTAAATTGAAATTTCATTCACCGCAGAATTTGAATAGTGCCACAATCTGATTTGCAAATTTGGCAATGTCCTAGTGATCATTTATCAAAATATAACCCAAAAGCCAGCATTCAAATTGTGTTAGCCCGAAGATAATCCATTTCCATTGCTCAACATAGCAAGAGCACCAATCCATGAATTTCACATTTTTAATCCATAAAACAATTATCCCATGGCAAA
Organism: Elaeis oleifera; assembly: GCA_000441515.1. Taxonomy (NCBI): domain Eukaryota; kingdom Viridiplantae; phylum Streptophyta; class Magnoliopsida; order Arecales; family Arecaceae; genus Elaeis; species Elaeis oleifera. The sequence goes on from KE505412.1 coordinate 311,045, forward strand.
ATGAACAAGGGCATCCAACATAGGAAAAGTCAAAAATCCAGATACGGCAACATTATCGCTACATAACCAAATACATTGATATTGATTTATTCACAACTCTACCATGGCTTCTTTAATAATATTGAAATCAACATTGCATGCGGTCCTGTACCTGGCATACCATATCATATTGATACTGAACCGATACTCGATATAACAGCCATACTGATATGCCGAACTAACCTGTACCAATACTATGCCAATATGGTACCTGTACCAGGTACCGAAACAGGTTTGCAAACCCATGGCCATATTGACTATGTCTGAAACCAACACAATGGCTATTATTACATTATAACTGCTATCATTCTAAACCACGTTTAGTATTACTCCAAAAAGAAGGGGAAAAATCTAAGTTGTCCCATTTTTTCACTCTAGACCAATGTATAGCAATAAGAAGGCTAAAACTAACCTTAAAGAAGATGACTAAAATTGACCTTAAAAGTTAATGTCGGACATCCATCTACTTTAATCAAACATAATTACTTCAAATTTCAGAGGTATTCACTTGAGGAAATGCAATCACTACCTAGCTTAAGTTAAGTCTCACCTTTGTATAATTTTATAGCATTCGATGGCAAAAAAGAAGAAGAAGAAGAAGGGCAAAAAAACATTATTAGATTAAAATTGTATGGTTGCATCACAGTCTCACACAAGCAGACTTCAAAGTATGGACAAGACAAACAGATCTCAAGCAAGTTAGAGAGAACAAATAGGATTATATGAATGACAGGAGAGGAATAATATGTAGCCACAATATATCCTCTGGATGTGCTTCAACTCCAATATCAATCACCAAGTAAGGGATATGAAAGGCACATAGGAAATCCTGCTTCCTAGAGCACTATTATGCATGGAAAGGGACACTTTATAATTGCATGCAGATAGAACTATAAACATCCAGAAACACTTCCTATGAGAAACACCTTAAACAGTAAAATGAAAAGCAAAATGGACTTACAACAGTAGGTAAATTTCTTTCATCTGGCCTGACTTGTGTATTTCCATAAGTGCAATCTCAGCAGCCGACTGTTCCGCTGCCTTGCGGTTGAAGAACCCAGGCAAAGAATCATATCTAACATTATTAACAATCACTGTTGATCTGAAGACAGGCTCATGTGAAGGACCTTCCTTCACAGTTTGATATTCAGGAGTAGGAAGGCCAACTTTCTGTGCATACTCTTGCAATCGACTTTTGAATACATAGCAATTTGCCACCCCTATAATCAAATGACATGATGATCAATAACACATTTGCAAGGTAGATAACTTCCAAATGGTTGCAAAATCTCATGAGTCAAAAGTTACAAAGGTATTCCTTATGCACACTAACATGACTTTAAAGAGTTCTCTCCTTGTACATATCACTAGAATCCATGCCATTAGTTCATCTGATGCTTGGTATTAAGATAGTGTCATTTTAACCTAATTTCACCCTAAATACTAACTAAAATTCACAGTATATCTTCCAAGATAATTAGAAAATGAAAGGCACCCAAAGCAAAATGAAGTCCTTTTGGAGTCATTAAAGACATCTGACAGTATAAAAAGTATAGAAGGGTATTATTAAGAAATGATGAGAAATAGAAGGATGGCTACCGATATATATTACTTCCATTGACCCAGAGTTCCTTTGTGGACACAGCATTGTATATAGAATCAACCATGCCTTACCACGGCAGACAGCAATCGACTGTCTCACATTCCATCACCCCCAAATATCACCTTCATGGTTCCCAAAAACTGGAATTACAACTCATCCCCAGGAATTATCTTCCCATACATTCTCTCCTAGAACTTCCAAAACTTACATCCAAACAACTAACCTCCGGTAGATTAAGGAGGCAAGCCAGCAGGATGTTGCCTCATACTTGTAGATGCCTCTTTCGTGGAAAATTAATTTATCCATATGACAACGGCCATAATGCCAGAAGTTCTACTAAATCCACGCAGCAGCTTTTCAAGCATAAAAGCACAAAAAGAGATTTAAATATCGTAATAAGATGCAAAAATGTCAAATATGCTAAAATCGACTGAGCATATGAGCAATTCACTGGCGTAAATTACAGAATTGAATAATAAAAAGTTGCAGGAAATCAGAATTAGATGATCATTTAACGATAGAATAATAAAAGCTGCTCTTGTTTTCACAATTATCTTGAAGGGAATTACCATTGCGGCGGGAGGGCGGGGGTTCGGCAAGCAATGGGCGCCAGAGAAGGCCGACATGGGGGCGGTGTGGTTGTCGTACCTCAGAGCTGGCGGCGAGCTCTCGGCAGCTGGCGGTGGCTGGAGAAGAGGATTGGAGAACGGAGGCGAAGAAGAGTAGAGGCTTTGGAAGGAAGGCGGAATGGTCGCGGTCTCGGCCTCCAAGCACGAGGCTTGCAGTCCTCTACCCTCCACGGAATCCTCCATTAGTTAGGGTCTTGGGACCTAGTCCAGCACTTGCAAGAACCCTAGTAGGATTATAGCAGGCGAGCGGTGACATGGATCGAGTAATCGGGATCCAAACCCGAACCGGCATTGGTCTGGTCTTACCTGGATCCGCATCCGGATATAGATTTTGGGTTGAATTTTGAAATCATATATATATATATATATATATATATATATA
>KE505413.1:26974-46831 GCA_000441515.1 Elaeis oleifera
GAACAATTTGTGATAAAAATATCAAATAATTTTATTTATTTATAATTCATATACTAATACAACAAAGAGCACAACCGTCAATAGGCTGACGATTGACTTTGGGACACTATTTCCAACAAGGAGCTCATGCCTAGGACAGCCCGTCAGGAGCTTATACCTGGGATAATCTCTCATGGGCTTTCGTATGTGGGACAGCTGGCCAGGAGCTCATCTTGGGACAGCCTTGAAAGGTTTTTAAGTGAAAATTGATTCGAATGATGATTGAGGTATAGACTTAGTTCAGAGCCAGAAAGAAAGGTTAAAATCATGTGATTATAAAAAAGAAATGAAAGATAAGGCATGAAATAATTGTTGAACAAAAATATTCACCTGTTAACATATGATGATGCATTTTTTTGACAAAATAGATAATTTATAGATGTTTGTATTATTCCGGATATTGAACATGAAATTTTATATTTTATTGCTTATCCTTATTTTCAGATTATATTACTATATCAGTGTGATATGAAAATTCTTACTGGATTGTAAAGCTCACACCCTTCATCTTCTTTTCTTCTCAGAGTTACAGGACGCTCATGATTGGCTATAGTTTAGATTGCGGGTGAGCAGATGAATAAATAGAATGTCATGATATATGATCAGAAGATTGAAAAATTTAATTTGTAATTATGCCAATTTTATGAATTATTGTTGAAATTAAATATTATGGATATTGAGGTTGTAATAAATATTTTGGCCTTGCATATTCTTTAGGACTTGCTATAAGGAGTGTGCGGCCATCACGTATTCGAACCGACTATTGGGTTCGGGGCGTGACAGTAGAATTTGTGATTAGAGACATAAACTCGAGACTTCTAGCTACAAGGGGAAGTCTAATCTTAGGTACATTAGTTCTAGGGGTGGAGTTAACAGTTGTTTAGGAGGGCATTCTTTGTGCTCGGTGTGTTTTGAGAGCTAACTCTATCTTTGTGGAGGATTACTCTTCTATGGTAATTGCATTGGTGCAGAGTCAGGATAAGAGGACTAGCGATCACCCTCTTATAGGACATCTAGCATCTAACAAGGGAGTGCACTGTGTTCACTACGAGGTATGTTTATTTGGAGACAAATGAGATAGTAGGCTGGATGGTTTCGCTCGTTGCTAAGCACTCCGGCCAGATGCAATGAATTTTTTTTGACTCTACTCCGAAAGCATCTTAAATATTTTATTTCTGATCTTTTTAGATATATTCATATTAGGATGTATGAATCACCCATCTTAGCAAAATAAGGCTTAATTACCTTAAAACCTTTAACATTTTCAAGATTTTCAGTTTTATCTTGAACTTCGATTCATTGTAATAAATATTTAGAATATTATAATTTCTCCCTAGCTGCTACTTTCGTCTAACAACCATAATGGAAATGATCACGTGCTATCACGTGACATATAGTGAAAGCTGATGTGAAATTTTTGTAAACTCTTTCTTTCTCCTTCCCTCTCCTAGCTAGGATTTTTACTTCTCATTTCATCCTTTCTTCTTTATTACTACCTCCTCTAAAACCCCACCATCTCCTATACCAATATCGATACCTCCATCTCTAGTATCATCAACTCTAAAGCCTCTATCATAACCACCACCAAGACTGCATCTGCTATCACCACCAAGTCCACCAGTGCGTCCTCCATGACTCTTGATAAGCAAACCACTTTCATCAAGTATGTGCTATGAAAGGTAAATTTCTCTTACAGAATAGTCCATCGAAGTTATGAAACTCCTTCAACCATGCTAAGCCATGTGCTTGTCTTCTTCCTGAACATCTAGAAGAGGAGGTATAAATGGTGAGGTTTTGAAAAGATAGTGGTGGATGAAAATTGAGAAAATGGAAAGTAGAAATCTTAGCTAGAAAAGGAGAAAAAAATGGAAGAAAAATTAAACTCTAGCTAGAAGAGGAGGAAAGAAAAAGAGTTTAGACCCTATATAAAAGAGGAGGAAAATGAGAAGAATGAGCTTAGGATTCCATATCAACTAATTTCAGGCCATATTAACTTCTACAAAGTATCATATGATGGTATATGACCATTTCCATTATGGTTTTTAGACGAAAAAAATAGTAAAGAGAGAAATTATAATATTTAAAAATTAATGATCTGATTGTAATAAATTGAAGTTCATAATAAAAATGAAAACTCTCAAAAAATTTAAAATTTTAAATTAATTAAAGTTAAAAAAAAAAAAGGAGTTTATAGAAATAAAACCAGCAAGATGTATACAGTGTAGGATATAATTTTGCCTGCTCATGGATACTTCCAAGCAAACAAAAGTCTCAGAGCCCTATCGCTTACATGGTTACAAGCACTCTTGTACCAGGCATTGGTGTGGGAAAATGAGAAGCATACTCTTTATTTATTAACAACAAATATGACCGGTAATCGATCCATCAAAAAAGAATTTTTTGAGCATTTTTTTTTAATAAAGAAACATGTTTTCGAGGATAATTTTCTGATTAATTTTAATAAAAATGTCAAGACGGAAGTCAAAAAGAACATGACTTTTGAGAGTTATTTGCGAGCATGATGATTTTTTTGATGGGGTGTGAATTCTTTACTGTACATCACATATACTGTTCATCACATGATGGATGATGCATACAGCTGCATACGGCATGTATCGTCCAATTTGTTGGGCATGCAGATCTACATGCTATGGTGCATAGTAGAAGATTCAAGCTCTTATTAATGATGGGTTAATATTTGAATGAGATATTAAGTGCTGATATCTAGCTAATAGAAATTTAATTAAGTTCTGAGATCTAATTGAACATTTAAATTAACGTACGTCATGCCAATATGTCCAGACTTCATGAGCCCACATGGTGTGAAAGAGGCTATGGGTTAGAGATAACTTCAATATGACCAGGCTCGCATTTGTGACAACCGACATGGATTCCATTCCTGTGTCCACTTGAGCACAGGGTACCGAGCGCAGGTCCCTTTATGATTTATATAATTGTATCCACAGCCGCCGGCCACCAAACCCAACACCAATCGAAAATGTGGGGCGGCTCCTGTGATGTAATTGAACAAAAAAAAATTCACAAATGTTACATCATCGTTACCTTTCTCAAATCTCGAGTGTGGAAGCAAAAGCAAGAAAAAAAAAAAAGCGCCCCCAGCGGGTTTGGTGTAGTATTTAAAATAAATTTCCAACCGAAATGGATCCAGCAGAAATTTTTTGATATTCAAATTAGATTTGAAGAGAATGAGTGCTTAGTATTAATGTATATCTTTGAGGTTCTTTATTTGTCTTTATTTATAAGTCAAGATTGAAGCTGCCCCCAGAAAATACGGTGGATAATTTTTTTATCTCCACTGAATATGCCCTAAAAATTCTCATCTAAATTCTTCAGATTTAATGGGTGGTGCCATTTCACTTGACACATAGCTGGTCACTTTCATCGGTAGCTTTAGTTAATCATCAAAAAATTGATACGACCTTTTTCTATGTATAATCAACTACTCTCCTTTAATGATTTGATTTGATAGATGTGCAGACATTTTCAATCAATCTTTCTCAATCAAATTATTTTTTTTCGTAACTTTAGCTCATTCACTTCATAATGATAAAGATATTATTATATTATATAAAATAATATTATCAAATTTTGAAAATATTTTATTATGATTTATCTATTTTTTATTATCATTCCATCTTCATCAGAATAAAAATAATATTATTTAAATTAATTAATTAATTTAAAAAAATAAAATGTTGGCTTTAAATAAAATAATATGAAGATCAAATCTCTTTTTAAGCACGTGGATATAAGAATTTTTTTAAAAAAATCTCGCTATGCTCTATAAAGTTAATATAACTTTCAGTTTTTTTTTCCCTAACATGTACGACCCATATCTGGTTGCGAGTAATTAACGAAAAGTAATATTGCAAGTCTTTAATTTATAAATAATGAGTTAACAGAATGCTTAAACGACGCCGTTACAATGCCGTGCGAGCTCTCGAACAGATCCGTCGCCTGACCTTCTAGATATTATCGCACGTGCGAGATCGCGGCCGGTAAACGCGGTTTCCACCTACGAAAGTTCGATGGCATCGAGGCCCGCGGTTCCCCCCTCATCCGCCTTTATAAACGCCGCTGTCTCCAACCCCTTCGCATAGAACAAGAATACAGGGGTCGTAGAGAAAGAAACATCTCGAGTTATGCCGGAACACCAAGAGAAGCAGCCCTACCTCACTCTCTCCCCCAGCTTCGGCGAGACCCAGGAGGACATCACCGCCGTCCATCGGGAATCCCCTCAACAGATCCCCCCTGGCGATCGCCCCGAAGAGGAGAGCGCCGACGACAACGACTCCAGCGACGATTTCAACTTCACCTTCGCGGTGAGGGACCCGGTGGCGGACGCCTCCATCACGGCCGACGAGATCTTCTCCAACGGCCGCATCCTTCCCGCCTACCCTGTCTTTGACCGCAGTCTCTTCCTCTCCACCGTCGGCGAACCGGCGACGGAGGCGGAGGAGGGGGTCCCCCTCCGGCGGCTCGTGATGGAGGACCGAAGACCCTCGTCGTCCGAGGCGGTGGGGAGTATTGTGCGTGGTCGCCGCGGTCGGCGCCGCAGACACCGGAGCGCTGCAAGAAGAGCGCCTCCACCGGGTCGGGCCGGCGGTGGCGGCTCCGGGACCTGGTGGTGGGGCGGAGCCACAGCGACGGGAAGGAGAAGTTCGTCTTCATAGCGGCGTCGCCGTCGCCTCCATCGATGGATAAGACCAAAAACCCTCATGCTAACCCTAAGGCAGCGAATGCGCCGGCGAAGAAAGGGGTCGGGCGACGGAGTTGGATCTGGCCACCGCCACCGGCTGTACTACGGGAAGGGAACAGGGAGAAGGTGAAAGGCGGGCGGCGGTCATTCTTACCTTACCGCCAGGAGCTGGTTGGATTATTCGCCAATGTGAACGCTTTCAGCAGGACGCATCACCCCTTCTAAAATCTCTGCGTCTTTTTTTTTTTTTCCAGTTTCTTCCTTTTTGGAAAATATAAAATGCGACTCGGTTAGGGGCTTTTGTAATCTGGAAAACTTGGCTGGCATCAACAAAATGAGACAAAATCATGCATTTATTTTTAGTTCAAATAGACTGAATGAAATAATATTATTGTAATTATTTTATAATTTGATTATCATAATTGTATAGAAAATTAGAAATTCTCAGCATGTGAAAAAGACAAACTTCATACCAGCCATGGGAAGAAGTTCCTTGTTATTGCCATGATCATGTGAGGCATTTGGGTCATGGGCCTGCACCAATATCTTAGAAAAGCTACAATATGGCAGTTGGTACATCACTGATGGCGATTTATTTTATATTTTATTCCAAATAATATGGTGAGATTTTCTGTCTGTTGCTCTTCATGAAGTACTTCAAACTTGAATTATTGCTACTCTGTTACATCTAATCACCAAAAAAAAAAGGAATTTAGCCAAACGGAAAAGAAGAAAGAGGATGAAAAACTCCTTAACTGGTTGTTGTAAATGAAACCAAAGCGCTTTGGTCATAAGAGGGAAGGAGGAAATCATAGTAGAAGTATGCATTTCAAGCGCCCGTAAAAATTATCTAGTACATCACGGCAAGCTGAAGCTGTCCATCAGGGATAGGGATGATGCATTTGCTTGACATCTTGTTCTGATCTCCTCCTCCAAATTTATTTATTGATCAAACATCTTATCTTGCAATTAAAGTTCCACAAAAAAAAAAAAAATCAATTGTTTCTTCAGTTAGTTCTATTGTAGTATCATCTATTTCTCAGTCACTTCTGGGTTCATATGGTGCAGTCTATAAATGCACTATCAACTTAATGGAAAAAAAAATTGCCAACCATCAAATAGATATTACACTTTCTTTTAAAATTTAATTTTACGGATAAGCTTACCGACCGACTTGGCTTTTCGCGTTTTCTTATAAGAGATTTGCTTCCATCATCCCACAGCCACTCCAATTTCAAGCCATTCATGCAAGAACGGGTCAGAATTTACTTTCCAGTTGTTGATGTTCTGGAAAGGTGGCACCAGATATCAATAACAGCTCAATGACAAAGTCTGCAGTTAATTAAAAGATAAAGATCTCTTCCCTTTTCTTCTTTTCTTCTCATCCAATCCACTATTTATAATATCACCAACATCTTTGACCTAGTAGGATTAGGGATACGAGGGTTTATTCTTTCTGTTACCTTTCATGTGGAGTCACGGTGTCAATTTATTAGTCTATACCCACGTGCCAACTCACAGGCCATTCTCTTTAGTTTTAATGTAGGTTGAAATCTACCTGGTCCACTTAACAATATCGTAATAGAGAAGTAGAGGACACATCCCTCCAGGTCACCAAAACATGCATTAAAAGACAAAAGTAAGGGATTGCAATGGTATTTAAGTTGGACGTTCTTCTTGCCATATCCATCTTATCCTTAGCATGTAGCCCAATTAAGATTGTGTGACTTGACCGATAATTAATCTACCAAGTTAAGCCCTTGCGACTTTTTCAATCCAGCAACATATTGAACATTTAGTAGATTGTTATTCAGGGGCCATCTCTCGCAGATCTTCCATTTTGGATGTTGTCGTGTTCTATGGCACGTTCTATAGGCAAATTATATTGTGCATCGTATGCACTAATATGGTCATGCACAACACTATTCGGATCATCTCGGTTCAATGAGCCGATCATCGAGAGAAGCATACGATGAATAGAGATCCCTGTGAATTTGTTCCTAATACAGTTGAGGATTAGTGTTAGTAGTCTATAGTCATGGATGACAACCATCAAAAGAACTTACATTATATATCATATTTGATTGACTAAGAATATCTGAAATTTTGATGGTAGTGATTAGCCGTTAGGGCTGGAATTGGGCTCAAACTGATCCGAGGCCTATCAGATCGGGCCGACTTCAAATTAGACTTCGAACTAGGTCCGAAATAGTTCAAACTGAATTTGGACCTAAATATAGAGTCTGTTTGTCTTTCGGATTGGACTCGGGCATTTCTTTGGCCCGACCTAGGCTTGAGCCTGATTTCAATTCGATTAGTAATCCGAATATCTGGCTCAAGCCCAACTCCTTACTCAAATTGGTTTAGCCCAATTACCCAGTCTGAGTTAGCCCAAGCCCAATTAATTAGTGCTAACTGGTTTAGTCAATTAGCCCAAAATCGTCCTATTCCAACTTCCTCGGCACCGATGATTGGGAGGGCCCAAGATTGTGCCTTACCTACTTTTGCCGTGATCTTTGCTGCTAAGCATCTCCAGGGAGATCAAAGTGGTTCGCAGTGGCCATCTCCGTCGTGATATTTTGGAGCGATACTCGAAGGAGCTAAGGAAGGAACGGCAGTGTAAGGAGAAAGGGTTTGGTGAGGCCATGTCATCCCCACCTCTATCATAGAAAAGTGGGTCCACCACTGCATGCTGCCACTTTGTGGGTCCAACACCACTCCGAACACCTACACTGGCCACAACTCAACCCACCCCTCGTCGGTGCCTGTTGAGAAGGCCTAGGCGGTGTTCCGCCACCTCTTCGCCCATATTGTCTAAGCCTGTTTGCTTGTCGAGGAGAACGGCAGCATCGTGGAGGGGGAGAGACTGATGGAAATACGGTGACACTCACCGTTGGAGAGGGTGTTGGAGAGATGAGTGGAGGCGACATGGGAGAGACGGAGGTCAGTAAAGCAAAGATATGGTGAGGGTATCGGGTTGGCCTAATTTGACTCGGGCCAAGCTCAGGCCTGAGCTCAGGTCAGTTTTTCTCTAAAAAATCAGGCCTAAGCCCAACCTGAAGTTCAAAAAATTATTCCGGGTCTGGTTCAAGTAGAGGTATAGTCCGGCCCGGTTCCAGCCCTATTAGACGTCAAGGTTTATAGTGGAGAGAGCCTTGATTCAAATCATGAAAATTGCCCATTTACGTGCCCTAGAGAGCCTTTAATAGCTCAAGATATGTGGAACTCCCTTACTATTCGTGTAGTGATCTTTTTCATCTGGGAGTCTCCACTTCTGAGTTTCCTCATAGTCAACTTTGACGATAGTATGATTGAGAGAAGCAGCAAAGATGGATTGGGATTTGTGATTAGTATGTACATTGGCTTTAGGGTTGGAGTTAAAGACTGCCTGGGAGGGCATCCTTTATGCTTAGTATGTTTGAGAGCTAACTCCATATCTTCTTGAAGGGCAATTTTTCTATTGTGATTGAATAGGTGCAGAGTCAAGATAGGAGGACTAGCAATCACTCCTCTTACAGGATATCTAGCATCTAACAAGAGAGTGCACTACTTTTATTGTGATGTATATTTATTGGAAGACAAATGGGACAATAGATTGGATGGTTTCATTCGTTGCTAAGCACTCTCGATAGATGCTGTGAATTATTTTTGACTCTACTCTAGGAGTATCTAAGACATTTTACTTTCTAATCTTTGTGAATGTATCCATATCAAGATTATATGAATCACTCATCCTAGCACATAAAGAAAGGAGCTTATGGAAATAAGACTAGTACGGTGCATGATCATATGGTGCATATGGTGTAAAATATAATTTTATTGTTTGTGAGTACTTTCAAGCAAATAAAAGACCAGTGCCTGATCACTGACATGGTTACAAGCACTCTTATACCAGGATCTGGTGTGGGAAAATGAGATGCACACTCTTTATTATTAGCAACGAATGTGACCGGAAACAGATTCACCGACAAAAGAATATTTGAGCATGACTTTTTTTTTTTTGGTACATAAAGAAATATGGTTTCGGGCATGACTTTCTGAATAACTTCAAAATGTCAAGACGAAAAAGCCAAAAGAACAGGACTTCGGAGGGTTATTTGCGAGTATATTGGTCTGTTGATGATAAATCAATATTTTATGAGGCATTAAGTTCTGATATCTATCTAATTGAAAATTTAATTAAGTTCTGACATCTAATCGAACATTTAAATTAACATATGTCATGCTAATATGTCCAGACTTCATGAGCCCACATGGTGTGAAAGAGGCCATGGGTTAGACAACTTCAATATGAACAGGCTCACATTTGTGACGACTGACATTGGTTCTATTCCGAGTCCACTTGAACACAGGATACTGACAGCAGATTCATTTATATAATTTTATCCACAGCTACCGACCGCCAAACCCAACGCTAGTGGGGAATATGGGGTGGCTCCTTCGATGTAATTGAACGAAAAATTTACAAATGTTACATCACCGTCACCTTTCTCAATGCTCGAGCTTAGAAGCAAAAGCAAGAAACAAAACGGAAAAAAAAAAAAATGCCCTCTGCGGGTTTGGTGTGGAATTTGGAATCTCATCAGCTACTTTAACATACAAACATACGTGTGTGTATATATATATATAGATAGATATGTATACACATATGCATGTACATACATACAAATATGTTGTATGTATATTTGTATGCTAGATAGAAAACTATATGTGGAAGAAGTGGCTTTCTTCATCAGCTTCAAATCTCAACAAGTCCCACTCTTAAAAAAAAAAAAAAAAGGTAAGTCCCACAACTGCTGAGTTTGTTTACTAGATAGAAATCGGTTATCCCTAACCTCACCTATCCATCCAAAGTCTTTTATCTTTAATTTAAGAATTAATTACTGTTTGGTAGGGAATTAGGAGCGAAAATTGAAATTAGTGAGAAATGGTGGAGAAAGGAATTAAGAGATAGAAAGAATAGTTCTCTCCCCTTTTGTTGGAATTAAATTATTTCACTATAATCGGCAATAATTTTAATCTAAGATAAGACGATAAGTAGCATTGACTAGGCTACTCTTATCCCTCTATTGCTGTAGATTCTCAGCTTGGGCCAAAATCGTTAGAGTACAGTGGAGTCTAGCGAAGATGATAGCGTCTGGATCTGCAAAACAAGTCCACAGTCGGAGGTGGTTCCGATGAAAACCATCCAATGCTCAAGTCAAAAATCTAAAACTGATGAAAAAGAGCATGCGTGAAAGTTTGTGTACCTTAAGAGTCTCTTGTTTGCCTTTATTTATAGAAATGGGAGTCGTAAGAGGGCAAAGTTGCAGGAGGCCATCCTCATTTTTCTGGATGTACCATTTCAAGATGTTCGACTTGGTTCTCTGGTAGTTAATGTCACCTTATTCGGCATGCAGCCAGCTATTCTCAGGGATGGTATGATTTGATGGGACTTATTTGATGCACAGCTAGCCATAATCAGCAGTGGAGTGATGTGACGTTGAGTGATGTTATTTGATGGGACTGCTTAGGGTCTCCTAACAGACTTTTCAAATATGGTGACTGACATGGGTGGGAGGGGACATTTGGGTTGGGGCCCTTCCTGGATCAGTGTCCGACATCGGAATGATGCTCTGACAGCGAGTGAGATGTCGAGTATAGGTCGACAATTTGATGTGAAGATCGGCCGACTCTGGGGTCGGGGCTCGAGTGAGGGTTTGTGGCAAAGGTACCGACGAGAAGTCGGGATCTATCTATAGGTCGGCGGTCGATGTGAAAGTCAGCAACTGATGCGTAGATTGGCCATGACCATATTTTGTCCATCTTTGGTCGGAATCCAAAATTTTATCCATACCAGAATTCATATCGACACGGACCATGGAACCTCATTTTGGTGATTGGTGAAGTCCCGACCTGGGGTCGGTTAGCCTGGGCCAGTGTGATCATTTCGCCCTGGCTTCTCATGACGGACCCATTGTTATCTTTGCATCTCTGCCACCCCAGAATCAGGGGATGAGTTCCGAGATCCATGACTGAGGTGGCGTGATCCCATAACACTTCCCTCCAATTTTGAATCCGAAATGATGGCTTCGGACGGAGAAAGTAGTAGATTGAGGAGGTAAAGCCAGACTGAGTGGATGGGTCCAAGCCATCTGATCCCTTCATGAATTGCCATGCTATTTTGGGAGTTCGGGCCTTGATTCGTCGAGCCGCTTTGGTAGTATATTTGGATATTTTTTGAGGTCCTCTTTGAAAGCATCCCGAGGAGCTCAACCTTGGGGGTCCTAATTCAGTCAGGATGTCCCCAAAATCGCTGACGTCATGGAGGCATTAGTTAGAGCCAAGATATCTTCAAAGAATTGGCTTGCCAAACTGCTCGTCAAGCGCTCTCTGTACTCATCTATATAGTATTTTGTGACTTTAGCCGTCTTTAATATAGGAGGGATATTTTTGACGAGATAAGCCCAAAAACCATCCTTAAGCCTATTGCCATTCGCCATGTGGCAGGTCCCCATGAATTTTGAAGCATCCTTATGAATTATTCCTCGAGATTTTGGATGGATAAGGATACAATCAAGCGCCGCAACGTTAGCCATTTTAGGGTTGGCCAAGTGGCATGACCTGATTGCTTGGCGATCAGGCACATATCGCCTTGGACTTGTATAAATAGGCCTTATCATCGAGTGCACCTGTCAGAGGATATTTTTCTTCTTTATTATTGTCTTGCAGCTATAAAGCCATCACCATCATCTGTGAGGGGGGCTGTGAAAAGAAGATGATCGCCCATATGGAGAATCTTCATCTAAGAAGGCGAAGAATGTCCAACCCTAATCTTCCACTGTTGGCCATACCTCACCCCCTCTTCCTGTGGGGGGAGTAGGTCGCCTGGGGATGGTGCTAGAGGCATTTGCCGAGTCCAAACTCCACTATATAGCGGAGTATAAGGCTTCGATGGAGTTCAAAGAGGAGCTGGCTAATGCCTCCATTGCTGTCTTCATTTGAGGCTTCGAGCACTACAAGGCCCGCATAGGGTGCATAGCGCCGAAGTTGGACCTTAGGCACATCTGCCCCGATAACAGCAATAAAGAAGTGGGGGCATTTTCCTCAAATGAGGATTAGGTCTTCATCCTCTGATGTTTACCTGTTTCCTCGGTGCCTTCGTGTGCACTAGTAATGTAATAAAATTTAATTAAAGATAAGTTTTTTTTTGTCATGCATACCTCTCCCCTTTTTTTTCTTGGATGTCTTCCGACTCTTTATTTAGCGAACATATCCTGCTGAAACCTTCTAACATCACACGTCTGTGCGATTGCTAAGTAATGGACTTCACATTATGTTCGATCTTTACCATCGAAAAATCATCAAGGTACCTGGATTCCTCTCCGTAGAGGTTTCAATTTGCCCGATGAACACTCCTGAGATCTTTTCGAACTGACTCCTCGGCTATCTGCTTGTCGGGTCATTTCTGTTGGTCTATTTGACCTCGATCCTTATCATTGAATCATTTTCAAGATTTTTGTGGAAGGTTCTAACTTGGATCAAGATATCTTTCTATCACCGGTGCCTTACCGGCTAGTATTTAGAGGTCTTAACTGGGGCTGAGATACCTTCGAGGGATCGGTCCATCGATCCAATCATCAGGGTTCAGACAAGCATTTGAATATCTCATGGTTGTATTCGGACTTCTACTCAACTCTCATGAAGCGTGTCAGATGGCTACAAGGAGTCTCCAGAGGGTCAATCCCCTTATTCCCTCCGTAGAGGTCTCAATTTGGCCGATGAAGACTCCCGAGGTCTTTTTCGAATTGACTCGACTATCTGCTTGTCGGGTCATTTTGTTGGTTTATTGACCTCAGTCCTTACTATTGGATCATTTTCAAGACTTTTGTAGAAGGTCTTAACTTGGGTCAGGATATCTTCCCATCATCGATGCCTTGCCGACTGATATTCGGAAGTCTTAGTCGAGCCTGAGATATCTCTGAGGGATCGATCTGCTGATCTAGTCATTGGGGTTCAGACAAGCGTTTGAATATCCCATGATTGTGTTCCGCACCATGTTGAGCACTTTTTGTAGAGGTCTCAGTTGAGGCCAAGATATCTCTGGAGGGGCATGCGTTGAAGGATAGTATTCCCTAGGTATTTAATGCTTGGTACTCCGATAACGATGGCTTGTTGAAGAGTGCAACTAAGGCCTTGACTTTCGAGAGATGTGGTCTTCGAGACTTTCTTTTTGGCAACACACGTCTTGCGGTCAAGGGGAGCACTTGAAGGTGGTTAGGCATGGTTCCTCTATAAATAGGGCTTCATCCACTTGGGGCGAGAACCATTCAGTTGCCCTCCATAAAGTCACCTTCCTTAATGCCATGGGTTGTCGCTGCTCACTTCCTTTCGATGGGGCTCTCCCATAACTTCGCCTAGCCAGAGCTTATCTCAAAGGAGCATGTTGGTGGGTGGCATTGCTCGGAATGGGAGGTATTGGAAAAGTTTGCCTCTCTACCCGTTGAGTTGCGGTGGCAGTAGTCGGAGATTGTTTTAGAATCTTACTTGTACAGAAGGGTCTTAGTCCCTTTTAGAGAGCGGTCCTACCCCCACGGGCATGGTCTCTCAATCCCTAGAGGAGGTGCATCATGAAGGCAAGTGTATCTTCATAGGCCATGGAGCTGGCATTATCGAGTCCTGTCCTTCATCGCATCAACCTGATGTATGGCTTGATTGATGGTCAAGCTTGTATTTTCTTCTTTACTGTAATAAACTTCATTTGACTGGAATCACCTTGTGTTAAGCTCTTTTTTTTTGAACAAATATTCTTTGTCGTTGTTCGTCTTATGCAAAATCTATATAAGATTTGAAGAAGAATAATTTGTTAATAAAGTAAATAATTATAAGTCTTATTGATAGTTCATTCAAAAGTCCTCGACATTCTAAGTCTCGAGGAGTCAGAACATTGATGATGCCAGCCATCGAGTAGTTGTGGTTATTTTCATTGGGCTGACAGTGGGGCTACTCCTCAGGAGTTCGATCCTGCCGCCCTCGAACAACTTGTCGAGATAATTTTGATGGATAAGGGCTTCGATCTCATCCTTCAATTGAAGGCACTTATGCTCTATTTAGTATGGAGGATGGATTGGAGGAAGAATGGATGAGAAAGGAAGGATAGATGAGAGGGAGAAATCTGTCTGTTTAGTAAATATAGAATGATGGATAAGAATAATTTTCTCTTCTATTTGGTATAGAAAGAATGGAAGAGAGAATGAATGATATTTTTACTAAACTGCCCTTTGATAAGAAAGTATTATTATTATCCATTTATAATATTTATTATATAAAAAAATAGAATAATATATATGCTTAAATTTTATATAATTTATAATTATATAAAAATATAGATATTTAATTTTAATTTAATTTTTTCAATAAATAATTTATAATTAATTTAAAGAATAATTTAATAATAATATATCTATTAATATAATTTATGAAGGATAATTTTATCATTATGATAATTTATTCCTCACAAATCCCATCCATCCGCTGTACATCCTTCCAAATTGGAAGAATGTGGATTTATGGGTCTGGGTGGATGGGCAATCTATCTTTTTCATCCATCCTCTTTAAAATTTTTTGAATCAAACGATGGATGGAGACCATTTGTAACACCTCGATACAAAAATGTTGTGATTTGTGACATTTGAAACTTGAATTCGTATGAAGTATTTATTTATATATTTGGTATAGCATTTCATTCATGAAATATTTGAGCATTTGAATATTAATTGATTAGTATTAATGAAGCATAAATCTAGCTGTTAATTAAGAAAAAAATGATTGAGGAACTGGATCAATAATAGTAACAATGAAGTTAAATTTTGATGGTTTTTGAGCATAGAATGAGCTGATATTTGTAAGGATGTATTAGATGATATACATGATAGATTTTATGATATAGATTTATGAAATTTAAAGTAAGAGGAGTAGTGAATATTAGAGAGAAAATTTTTTTGAGAATTGCTTAGTGAATGTGAAAAGTTAAACTTAAATAGTAGAGAGAAAAGGATGCAAAATTGTATCATAGCATTGTAACCTTAGGAGCACAAAGAAATAGTGAAAATATCGGAGTGCATAGTATTATTATGATAGAATTTGTCGAGTAAATTGAAGAAAAAAATTAGCTTAGGATTGATGAGAAGTTCTATAACATATGCAGAACTGAAGGTGCAAAAATTAATTAGAGTTGAATTGGATTAAAATAAATATTTAATCAGAAAAAAAATTAAAAATTAATTAGATTGAATTACATGAATTAGTATATACATGTATATTTACAGCAGTATGTGGTGAGCTGGCTCAAAATCTAAGCGAGTCGGCTCGACTGTAGGATGACAGCAAAAATAGATGGATCTCAGAGATCCTAAAGTTCTTATTTCAAAGGAGATCTTAAAAGAACAACTCAGTAGGCATATTATATAAAGAAAAGATCAAAATTTCTTCTGATTACACATCAGCTAGTGCATTAATTATAAATTTTATGGGTTGACAAGTGGCAAGTTAGGTGTCAAGCTGCTTCTTATTTTAATTGTATTCCAAATCTTGTCCATCGGTTTCTTCTTTGCTGTTGTTTCAGTCTTTAGTTAAACCAAAAAAATAGAGAGGGAGAGAAGCTGGAGAAGGTGATATTTTTAGCTAGAAATCAAGGAGAATTCAGTTAAAAATAGAGATTTTGATTTAAAAGAGGAAAAGTTACTGAAATTGCTGATTGTGAAAAGAAAGAACATGCGCTGATCTTAGTAGAATTTTAACCACTTAAGATAAGGATTTCAATCCCTAAACTAGATTTAAATTGAATCTTGAATAATTATTATCAGATTTGATGTTTTGACGAACCAAATTATGGTTTAATCTAAAATGTGAGGGTAATTTGCTACTACCAAAATTCATTGAAATTAGTCTGAATTATTTCAGCAAATAGATTGAAATTTGTGTTGGCTGAATTTAAGACAACTCGTGAGAATAAAATATAGTTGAATTGCTGAAAATTTTTGATTATAAGTTGAGGTTTAACTAACCCGAAATAAGATAAAATAGAACAGAATAAAAGTAAGGGTTAGAAGAGCTAAAGAATCAGCCTAAAAGCAAAATATGCATAGTCTTGTTCATGCATCATATAGTATTGCATTTATCAGTGTTTACTAATGTTATAGGAGAGAAAAAAGACTCTCGAGGGGGTGCTTGGGGAGAGTTAAGCATCAAGATGGTATAGTAGCTATCCTGAGATGAGTGATTTTCATCTAATTTTGATGTTTTCTCACTGTATTTTGCTATAAAAGAATTTACTTTAGAAGAAAGTTAGATATCTATTATTCTACAGCTTATGTATGTGTGTGCAAGCAAGAAATAAGGAATAATTTCTATCGACAGATTGTTTCAGAATATGTATGTATATGTGTAACCGGTTTGGATAGCATAGTATTTTTATTTGAAAATATTTTACATCAGTTTGTCAGTTTTTGAGAATTTATCGAGCATATTTCAGTAGGCTACCCATAGGAGTCATCAACCTATGGAGTGTGCTATAGCATCGGCTTGAGAGACAGCAGAAAACAGTCAGTACCTCCTTAACAAAATAATATGCTTAGTGGAGCTCAGTAGTATCAAATGCTCCATATCGATTGCCCATGGTAGGGGTGCGTTGTGGTATAATCGGAGGTAGCCAACAGATTTTTTGATTTAAAATGATCTTTTACATAGCTTTATTCTTATTTAGCATATAACATATTTTGAAAATATATCAGTAGTATATGGTATGTTATGTCATCATGAGTATCACAGCTAAACTTTTCTATTTCTCTATTGTTAGATGGTTTATCCACTCACTGAGACTTAGGTTTATTCTCCTCTCACCTCTTTGTTTATAGTTTTGGAGTATCTTAGCCAGCTATAGAAGTAAATAACAGCATCTTTATCAACATAAGTACTAGAAAAGACTGGCCATATTAGTTGATAAGAAGGGTATGTTTTGTGATATTTGGTATGTTTGAGCTGTTCATGTTAGCTTGTGAGAGGAATGTATTTTGAGATGTTAATGTTTAAGTTTAAGTGTGAGAAAATGCATTTGAGATGTATTATACACGTTTGAGTTGTGTAATCAGTAAATATTAAGTGTATTTATTTTTGAACTATATGTACGAAATATAGTATAATGAATGAAATCTTGGGTTTGAATTTTGAGAAATGATGAGTTAAATTGAAATACTTATGTTAGCGGTTTGAAAAATTGACTGAATTAAATGAGAACAAGTTATTAGAAGATGGTTGAGATTGATAGTATCTTGTGATAGATGTTAATAAAGCTCAACTCAACTATAATCTTGTGGTACCTTGTCCGGTCTAGGGTGGGGTGCTACATGTTTGATATCAGAGCCTAGGTTTATGATCATTTGGGATTATGATTTAAATGGTATAAGAACTTGGGTTATAATTACTTGAGATTGTGGTATAAGTAATATTAAAAAGTAGTGGTTCAATTATAAATATTCTTTAAAATCTAAAAGATGATATATCTTGAGCGTAAGTAGGATGCTTATCAAAAATTAAGATATAATCTCTTGTGATACTATGAATTGTTATGTATATCTTTGAGATAAATAAGATTACAAATTTTTTCTACAGATTGAGATATAATGATCTAAATTATGGCAAGTTATGTTAGACGGACAAGGCTTACTAGTAGCTTGTGATCTAGGACACAAGATGCTAGCAGACCTTTGCTCGGTTGTCATACTCTTGCTTAGTCTCGGAAAAGAATATTTTGGCTAATGGGCATAAGTTAAACAAGTATATTTAAATTGTTGATAGTTTTGTGATAAGTGAAATATGTGTATTTTATTTTTTCTATTTATACTGAATGTTGTTTACCAATTGGTGGAAGTTGGGATAGTGCTCCTATATGGATGATAGTTGGTATGATTTATGTTAATAAATAGAGAACTAGATGGAAACTATTAAGGATTACAATATGTTAAAAGTTTCAAAATTTGTAAGGTTATGATTCATAGTTTCAAGTCAAAAGAAAGTAGGATGAACTTAGATGTTTAAAACATAGTGTTGGCAAGTACAATGTGGACATTCAAAGACAAGAATGACTTCCATAAATATTTAATATTTAGCAAGATGAATGGAACAAAGTGACGTAGCGGAAGCATGGTGGGCACTATGTGTAATCATAAGTAAATATTGTGATGAGAGAGAATTTTTAGTCTTATAAGGTTGGAAGTCGATGGTAGTCAAGAGGAGTAAAGCAACTAGAATTAGAGGAAATAAGAAAGATATGAATTATTGTTGTTCAGAATAAATTTATGCATACTTGATAACTAAAAATATTCTAATTTGAGTTTATTTGAGTACTAGTTTATGTTGGAATTATGATGATTAAGAAAGGAAGGCTATAGTGAAATAAATACTAAAATGCTCAAGATAATCTGGAAGAATGTCCAAGATTAAATAAGGGTATCTTTATCGTTAAAAGGTTAGTTATGGGCTAATATATGAGCAAAGATGGTGGAATTTGCCAATAGATTGTATGGGCATATGCATAGCATAATTGATTGTAAATAATATTGCCTAGCAAACTAATTTAACAAGGAATAAGTGGTCTTCAAGCCAACTCGGCAGATTGAAGAGTCGACTCGATTCTTTGTGGTAGAAACATGACTTTTTGTTATTTTGGTCCTTTGTGTTCGAGCCAGCTCAATTTTTGTTGAAGTCGACTCATTTTCTTTTTGAGTCGACTCAAAAATTTTCGAGCTGACTTGGGTTTCAGGCTATAGAAATTGGCCTTCTATTTTTCTAAGAGAGCCAACTCGATTTGAGTTCAAGCTGACTCGACGCTGTTCCAAACTTGTATGCCAGCTTTCAAAACATGCCAGAGCTGACTCTATTCCATCTTGAGCCGACTCCAACACTTCAAATGATCTTTTTATATGAAATTTATTTCTGATTCATGTCTAACTTGCTTAAGATATTCTTAATTGGTTTCGATCCTATTTTAATGATATTTTCTATCTACAAAAGTATTCCTAGAGAGAGAATTTGAAAGGTAATAATATAATTTTATGTTTTAATATATGGTCATCATCAAAATTATCTTTGAGGTCAGCGAAATTGATGATTGCAATTATATTTTGAAGGAAGATGGTACAAATAGTGCAGAAAATATCAGAATTTAGTTGAGAACAGCCACCAATAGAAGATAGAGGTGGAGAAGATGAAATAGGGTAGAGAAGAAAATAGTTGTGTTCTTGAGTTATATCATTAGTTAAAGCTTTATGGTAGCACCATAGTATAGAAAATATCACATGAGGAAGAAAAGATGAAATCAAAAGCAAATAATCACACCTATTTTAGAGCTAAAGATAACAAAATTTTGGAACGAAATTCTTTAAAGGAGGAGAGCATTGTAACACCCTGAACCGAGAATATTGTGATTTGTAATATTTAGAACTTGAATTCATATGAAGTGTTCATTTATATATTTGACATAGCATTTCATTCATGATATATTTGAGTATTTGAATATTAATTAATTAGCATTAATAAAGCATAAATCTAGCTGTTAATTAAAGAAGAAAATGATTGAGGAACTGGATTAATAATAGTAACATTGAAGTTAAATTTTGATGGTTTTTGAATATAGAATGAGCTGATATTTGTAAGGATGTCTTAAATGATATACATGATAGATTTTGTGGTATAGATTCATAAAATTTAAAGTAAGAAGAGTAGTGAATATTAGAGAGAAAATTTACTGAGAATTGCTTAGTGAATGTGAAAATTAAACTTGAATGATGGAGAGAAGGATACAGAATTGTATCATAGCATTGGAACCTTAATAGCAATAAAAAAAATAAAAATATCAGAGTGCATAGTGTAATTATGATAAAATTTACTTAGTAAATTGAAGAAAAAATCAGCTTAGAATTGATGAGAAGATCTATAGCATATGCAGAACTGGAGGTGCAAAAATTAATTAGAGTTGAACTGGATTAAATAAATATTTAATCAAAAAATTAGAGAATTAAATCAGATTAGAATTACATGAATTAGTGTGTGTGTGTATATAT
>KE505413.1:46851-80165 GCA_000441515.1 Elaeis oleifera
ATATATATATATATATATATATATATTTACAGCAGTATGTGGTGAGCCGGCTCAAAATCTAGGCAAGCTAACTCGGCTGTAGGATGACGGCAAAAATAGGTGGATCCCAGAGGTCCTAAAGTTCTGATTTCAAAAGAGATCTTAAAGGAACAACTCAACAAGCTTGTTATATAAAGAAAAGGGCTGAAATTTCTTTTGATTACACATCAGCAAGTGCATTAATTTTGGGTTTTTATGGGGTTAACAAGTGGCAAGCAAGGTGTCAAGCTGCTCTTTATTTTAATTGTATTCCAAATCTTATCCACTGATTTTCTCTTTGCTCCTGTTTTAATCTTTAGTTAAAATCAGAAAGAATAGAGAGGAAGAGGAGCTGGAGAAGGTGATATTTCAATTAAAATAAAAAAAAAATTAGTTAGAAATAGAGATTTTGATTTGAAAGAGGAAATGTTGCTGAAATTACTGATTGTGAAAAAGAAAGGAACATGTGCTGATCTCAGTAGAATTTTAACCACTTGAGATAAAGATTTCAATCTCTGAACTAGATTTAAATTAAATCTTGAATAATTATTATCATATTTGATGTTTTGATGAACCAAATTATGATTTTAAAATAGAATTTGAGGATAATTTACTACTACCATAATTCATTGAAATCAGTCTAAATTATTTCAGCAAATAGATTAGAATTTGTGTTAGCTGAATTTAAGACAACTTGTGAGAATAAAATATGGTTGAATTGCTAGAAATTTTTGAGCATAAGTTGAGGTTTAGCTAACCCTAACTAGGATAAAATAGAATAGAATAAAAGTAAGGGCTAGAAGAGCTAAAGAATCAGTCTAAAAGCAAAGTATGCATAGCATCATATAGTATTATATTTATCAGTATTTACTAATATTATAGAAGAGGAAAAAGACTCTTAAGGGGGTGCTTAGGGAGAGTTAAGCATCATGATGGTGTAGTAGCTATCCTGAGGTGAGTGATTTTTCGTCTAATTTTCATATTTTCTCACTATATTTTGCTATGAAAGAATTTACTTTAAAAGAA
Source organism: Elaeis oleifera (assembly GCA_000441515.1). Lineage (NCBI taxonomy): Eukaryota > Viridiplantae > Streptophyta > Magnoliopsida > Arecales > Arecaceae > Elaeis > Elaeis oleifera. The sequence goes on from KE505413.1 coordinate 47,896, forward strand.
AGTTAGATATCTATTATTCTACAGCTTATGTATGTGTATGCAAGTAAGAAAATAGGGAATAATTTTTATTGACAGGTTGTTCCAGAATATGTATGTATATGTGTAATCGATTTGGACAGCATAGCATTTTTGACTGAAAAATATTTTACATCAGTTTGTCAGCTTTTGAGAATTTATCGAGTATATTTTTCAGCAGGCTACCTATAGGAGTGATCAACCTATGGGGTGTGCCATAACATCAGCTTGTGAGACAGCAAAAAACAGCCTGCATCTTCTTAAAGAAACAGCATGACCAGTGAGGCTCAGTAGTATTAGATGCTCCATATTGATTGCACATGGTAGGGGTGCACTGTGGTGTAATTGACGATAGCCAGCAGATTTTTTAGTTTAAAATGATCTTTATATGGTTTTATTCTTGTTTAGCATATAACATGTGTTGAAAATATGTCAGTAATATATGGTATGTTATATTATCATAAGTATCATAGCTAAACTTTCTTATTTCCTCATTGTTAGATGGTTTATTTGCTCATTGAGACTTAGGTCTCATCCCCCCTTACCTCTTTTGTTTATAATTTTGAAACATCTTAGCCAGCTATAGAAGTAAAGTATTAGCATCTTTATCAGCATAAGTACTAGAAAAGACTGGCCATGTCAGTTAATAAGAAAGGTATGTTTTATGATATTTGGTATGTTTGAGCTGTTCATGTTAGTTTGTGAGAAGAATGTATTTTGAGTTGTTAATGTCTAAGTTTAAGTGTGAGAAAAGTGCATTTGAGATGTATTATACATATTTGAGTTGTGTAATCAGTAAATGTTAAGTGTATTTATTTTGAACTATATGTACAAACACAGTATAATGAATGAGATCTTGGATTTGAATTTTGAGAAATGATGAGTTAAATTGAAATACTTGTGTTAGCAGTTTGAAAAGTTGACTGAATTAAATGAGAACAAGTTATCAGAAGATGGTCAAAGTTGATAATATCTTGTGATAGATGTTAATAAAGCTCAGCTCAACTATAATCTTGGGGTACCCTCGCTCGATCTAGGGGTGGGTGCTATACCATCCATCCTGGATGGGGTGCTATACCATCCATCCTTTCAATCCCATCCATCCTTCCTCTCATGATCCCAACCAAACACAGGATTAGTTTTACGACCATGGTCACAATGAAATAGCAGTATTTTCACTTGTTCCGCTAGATCGAGGGGGTCTTCATTGACGGAGGTTGGTGGAGGTAACCTTCATCCTTGATCTCCATGAGGATCTAACCTCAAGGAGCAGTCAACGGGTGTAAGTATTGTAGCACCAAGGCACTCCCACTCAGGGTGCTTTCAATGATCGGAGGATCCAACTTCAGCCTGAGTCGGGAGAGTGTCCTCTAGTGCATATTCTTTTGTTGAAGGGCCAATCTTTTTAACGTGCGATCCGACCTTTTTTGACCTACATGTACTTGCAAGCTTGGCCAGGAGGTCGGTGTATTCCTTTGGATACATTTTGTCAAGGGAGTAAATGGGGTGCTCACGTGGAGGCTTTGCTTCAGAGCCGACATAACGATGGCTTCTTCCAAATTGCATACTTTTAGTGTGATTGTGTTGAAATGCACCACATAGTCATGCAATGATTCTCTCTCTTCTTATTGGAGGGAGAAGAGGCAATCCAAAGTCTTGGTTGGAATCGCTATTGCCAAAATGAGCAACAAACTACCATCCGAACTACTCGAAGAAGGAAATGGATTTTGGCTGGAGCTCGGAGTACCAGGTTCGCATTGCTTTCTTTAAGGTTGTAGAAAAGTTGAGGTAGAAGAGGACGTCCGAAGCACCTTGGAGCATCATGAGGTCTTTGTAGCCCTCCAAGTGATCTAGGAGATCAGTGGAGTCATCATATGGTTCCACTATCGACATCCTGAACCGATGCAGGATCGATTCCTGGAGGATGGAGCGGATGAAGGGTGGTCAAGAACTGAATCTAGAGACGTTGTTGTTCCCTCCGCCACCCATTTGGACCTCGGCAAATCGGCACTCAATCTCACGGATCTTCCACTCAATATCCCTTTCCGAGTGTGATCGCTCTGGCTGGAGGGCATAACTTGGAGTCGAGTCACTATTGGATAAGGTAGGAGACTGCTGGTGTTGCCTGCCATAGATAGATCCATAGTGGGAGGGTGGTTGCCAATTTGGAGAGACCAATAGTGCATTTTTTGAGGAGGATCTTCTAGGATTGAGAATTGGTCCTGATGGCTATGCCATGATAGCACCACTAGGGGAATGGGCAGAGGTGGCTGTTGCTGCTCTATGGCCTATTACAGGTGCTGGACAGTATTTGCTAGCGCCTGGACTTGATGGACCAGATTGTCGAATCACTAGGATTCCATCTCACAGGCAGTTGCTCTAGTTCCATTGGTTGGTGTGAGGTGGATGATTGGGCTGCCCACCTCCACCTTGTCGAGTCGACGATCGATGGAAAGCGGCAGAGCGATGTGGCATACTCTCTTTCAAGTTGGATTGTACACGACTTGTCTTCTTTCTAGTACCAATCTGTTGCTGCAAATTTTCAACTTGAATCAGAGTCGCTAGAGCATGGTGGAGTCTGGCAAAGATGACAGCGTCTGAACATACAAAATAAGTCCCCAATCGAGAGTGGCTCTAGTGGGACCCTCTGATATTCTAGTCAGAAATCTAGAATAGGTGGAAGGAGCATACATAAGAGTTTGTGTATCTTGGGGTCCCTTGTTTGTCTTTATTTATAGAGGTGGAGCCATAAAGGAAAAATTACAGGAGGCCATCCCCACTTTCTTGGGCATACCATTTTAAGATGTCCGGTCTGATTCTCTAGTGGTTAATGTCACCTTATCCGGCATGCAACCAATCGTTCTCAAGGATGGCATTTTTTGATAGGATTTTATCTGACACACAACTAGCTGTAATCAAGAGTGATGTGATTTGATGGAACCGCTTAGAGGTCTCCTACCAGCCTTCCCAAATATGGTGACTGACATGGGTCACAGTGGACATTTGGGTTGGGGCCCTTCCCGGATCAGTGTTCGACATTCAGACATTGCTTTGATGGTAAGTCAGGTGTTAGGTGTAGATCGATAATCTGATGTGAAGGTCGACTGACACTAGGGTCGGGGTTCGAGCGAAAGGGTCTGTGGCAAAGGTGCCAACAAGAAGTCAGGGACCCGTCTATAGGTCGACAGTCGATGTATAGATCGACCACGACCATAGTTTGTCCATCTTCGGATCAAGACTTGAAATTTTATCTGTATCGGAATTCATGTCAACACAGACCATGGAACCTTATTTTGATGACTGATGGAGTCCCAACCTAGAGGTCAGTTGGAGGCTGATGAAGGCCTGACCTGGAGGTCGATCAGCCTGGGCCCGTGCGATCCTTTCACCTTGGCCTTTCACAATGGATCTATTGTTATCTTTACATCTCCGCCACCCTAGGATCAAGGGATGAGTTTCGATGTCCATGGCTAAGGTGGCGCGACCCCATAACACCCTCCAAAAAATAAAGTTGGTCAGATTGTGGGATAAATCACTATAGGTGGCAATCATAGCCGATCTAATCTGATCCAAATGAGATAGATTTTATTCAATCCATTTTGAAACCCAAGATAAATATAGATTCTAGGTAAAAAGCTTGAGGGGTTTGAGTCAGATGTAGGTAATAGTATGTCGGACACCAAACTTGACCCTATATAATTTAATTTAAATCCTCCTAAAATTACAATTATTCTAGATGTTTGCATGATAAGTATCTTATATGACTTGATCTGCCCAATCGGTCTTACTTATCTGATCTGATCGGATCCACACTATCTATTTATCCGACCAAACTAGATCCGAGGTGGGTATAGATATGAGATTTTTAATTATGGGCAAGGACAGGTATTGGCTCATCTAATCTATACCCTAGACATTGCCATCCCTATAAGTCACCTCCATTTTGAAGATATCGGGTAATCAAACAAGTCCTAAACAAATAATATTCGATTATATCTTTATAATTTTCATAAGCCTAAGGGTCTGTTAGGATGGTTGGACTCAAAATCCTATAAGATTCATGGATTGGACTAGTACAACTATCAAAAAATATTGAATTAGAGATTGGGCTAGGTCTATATCTACAACCATCAAAGGCTATTTTTTATATGAGTTGGTCTGAGTCCCATATGGAGAAAAAAATTATTTCAACAGATCATTCTGAAGGTAATTTTTTCTTCCTATGAGATTTGGACCAATCCACTCTAAAGACTTCTGGGTATTGGGGATACAAGCATAATCCATACTTCTTTTTCTTGTTACACTGGTCAAAACCTATAAATCCCATAAGATTTTGGTCTGGATATCCAAACAAATCTTAGGTTGTGTTTGGTGCATCACTAAGCAATCTTGAAACGTAATGTGGATTGACTTCAAAATACATTGCAACCATTAAATTGTTAGTAATATTGATGACTATGTTTGATACACGCAGGTAATATTGCAGTAAAATTACTGAGAATCTTGATTGATATGTTTAGTATGACAATCAGATTACTAATAATGTGAAATCAAATTTTTAAAATATCCTCATAAAATTTTATAAAATTTTGAATTACTGAAAAAGAGTTTGATTTTATTTTCTAAATTTAAATCAAAATTTTCTTAATATGCTTGATGAGAGGAGGGTGCGATAGCTAGGTTATTGGAGGAGGGGAAGGCGGTGATGAAGGCGAGAGAGGAGAGGTTGATGCCGGCATAGAAGTGGAGACTGTGGCCAGAGATGACGAGGGCATGGGCGGAAGGGAGGCTGTTGAGGGTAGCGAGGGCACGGAAGAGTTGAAGAAGAAGGGAGGGAAGAACCATCGGAGGAGGTGGTGGAGGGTGGGTTTGTGTGAATTTTTTGAGTAGTAATTTCAGCCAAAAATTCTTTACAATATTTCAAACAAGTAGTAATATGGATAGCCATCTCTTTTCAAAGCAATCTGAATTACCTCCCTCCTAGAAGACAATCTGGATTACCAAGATAATCTGAATTGCCACCCAAAAAGTATACCAAATATAATAATCTGATGGGTCTACTTTAAATTGTCAGTAATTTGGATAGATTGCCAGCTACCAAACACAATCCTAAATTGAAAAAAGATGAGAGAAAATGGGGATTAGTCATGATTATTCTTGATGGATATATCTTGAATCTCTCGCATGAAAGGACTCATCTATACAATACATAAAAGAGGAGTTCAGAACTTCCTCTAAGCAACACGTGTCGTGCTTAAGGGTGAGCTTTGAACTCCTCTTTAGAGCCCAATTGAAAAATAGAAAGGAAAAAAAGAGAGTCAAAGAGGAAGCTTGCAAATAGAGCATTCCATACACAGCCATCAATGCCGAGAGAGAGAAGGGAAGCAAAAATAAGCATGTGTTCCTTGCTGTCTGGGCATGCACCAGTCGTTAGGGAATGTTGCATTCTCATTTTCGTGTGGCCCGTCAGCATCCACGTAGCATCCGCGTAGGCTATATCTTAGCTATGAGGAAAAAAATGAAGAAAAAAGAGAGCATGTGGATCTAGAAGGGACATAACACATCCGTACCTTAGCTCCTGATTAGACGGTAGAGGGTTAAAGAAAGAAGTTTGATGCGCTTTGAATGGAGGAAGAAGTTTTCTACGAACAGAGAATAGAGGGAAGGCAAATAGCACAGATGGATTGTCTCATCACATGATTTTGATTCAGAGACGAAAAACATTAGTCTGGATAGAGAAAGGTCAGGTTGATACTGTTGTTGCTTAATTTTTTTTGGCTTCTATTTTGATCGTTATTCTCTGGGTGATGCATTAGTTTTTTACAGGGATAAGGGATTGAAAAGAGTGGTTTGCTAGGTATTCGACAGGAAAATGATAGAAAAAAATCAGTTGAGAGAGGAGAGTCCTAAGCATTTTGCTAAATTCTTTTTCGATTCCTTTATTGATTTCTCGAGTTTTTTTATTCCCTCATCAGTTTGCATGAAGCTATTAGTTTATCATAGTTTGTTTCTCATCAGAAATAGAGGAGGGTTGCTGCATGGGTTTAGGCAGCCTTCCGCTCTTTTTTGCAACATCATATGAGGGAAGGAAAGGATAGAGGGTTGCTACCTAGGTTTGGTAGCCATCCAGGTTTAGTAGCCATCCACACTACCCCGAAAAAAAAAACCACAATTGCTGCTCAAGTTCAGCAGCCTTCCAATGGAGAGAGAAGGAAAAGAAAGGACAGAAGGTTGCTACCTAGGTTTGGTAGCCATCCACAGTGCCCTGCAAAAAAAAAATTGTGCCATGGTTGCTGATTAGCTTCAGCAGCCTTCCAGCGATGAGGAAGAAGATATGGATCGGGGTTGGGAGACATCGGGTGACGAATTGGTGAGAAGAAAAAGAGAGAAGAAAATGGGTTACAGATCCTCGATTGGTAGAATTGAGTTGTCGGGTTAACGGATGCAGAAAATGGGTTATAGATGATCGGGTTAACAAGTTCAAAAATCTGTTATCACTCAATATGGGTTGGTGAGTTAACGGATCCAGTAATTGGGTTGTGGGTATTCGGGTTAACAGGTTGTCGAGCCTGAATTGATTCTATTGGGGTTAGGAACAAACTAGGGTTGAGTGTTGGGTTAGAATCAAGTTGGGATAAGGATTATATTTGGTCCGATGTGATGGTTAGGGGTCTGGTTAGGTTTAGATTTAGAATTTCGGTAGGGTTAGGGTTAGAATCAAGTTGGGATAAGGATTATATTTGGTCGGATGTGATGGTTAGGTTAGGTTAGGGGTCTGGTTAGGTTTAGGTTTAGAATTTCGGTAGGGATTAGGGTTAGCGGCCAGTTAGGGTTAGGAGTTATGTCAAGTTAGCATTAGGGTTGGTTAGGTTTAGGGTTAGAATTAGAACTTGGGTTGGGGTTAGGGTAAGGAGTCATGTTAGGGTTTGAGAATAGGGTTACGAAGAAGGTAGGATTAGAGAAGGCAACGGGACAAAAAAAAAAAGAAAGAAATAGATCATGTAGAAGGCAAAGAGAAAAAAGAAGTTTATTAGATTGAGAAAGTGGCAAAAAAAAAAGCAACGGAATATACCTATGTTTGGTCAAAGATGAAAGTGTAGCCGTCGGCGTATGGAGAAGCTTCGGAGCTTGAAGGGGTAACCCAAATGATGGGCTTCGGGGATGGCATCCTCTTATCTGCTCTTTTGCCATGTCAAGTATCCTCTCTCGAGATGAAACTAGAAACGAAAGGGAGATGGCCAGAAAATTATGGATGGAATGGAGGATGATGACAACGTATGATGATTAGGGAGACCGCCTACGGCAAATGGAATGGAGGAAAAGGCGGTGGTGGAGCGAAATTGGCAAGAGGCAGTGGAAGATAGATTGGCAAGAGAAAGGTGGTGGGAAGCATGGGCGGTGGTTGGAGAAAAATGGAAGCAGAGAAAGAGATAAGGGAAGCGACGGCGGTGGGAAAAATCTAAAAAGGATAGATTTAGGATTTAAAAAAATAGTTGGCGCATATTTTTGTATGCGGTCCTAGAGCTTAATAAGAATTAAAACCAAGATTTATGTGCCAATCTCTATAAAAATTATAAAAAATCAATTTTTAAGGGATTAGATGCGTAGAATTTTTATGAGGATATTAGTATGGAAAAGATAGTTCTGCGCTTTCTACGTGCATGTCTTAATAGATTTTCTATGAGTCAATTGTTATTTTCCTTCTTTTTTTAATTTTATTAATATTTAAAAAAATATGTAAACGAGATGTTTGCTAAGATTTCTCAGCATATTTTTTCTAACAATTGGATGAGTTTGTCATAAAATTTTTCGACAAAATTAAAATACTAGTATTTATTTAGCATTTTCTTTGGACCCCACATGAGACATAGATTGGCATTTGCTTCATTCCATTTTTTTACCCTAATAAACATAAATTTATGATAATATCTGTGAAATAATTATTTTATATTTTTATCTAAAATTTGTTTGTGAATAGGTTTTATTTAATTTGGCTTTATTAGAAATATTTCTGCACCTCACCTTTTTTCGATAAAGAATAAAATATGATTATTTTGGGGATAAAAAATTTTTTCTTCAGATTTAATTATTTAGATATTTTCTTCCACCTGTAATTATATTTTCAACGTAAGTTAAAAAAATTTATGCCCACTATTCATAATATATTTTTATTTATAAATATAATTATTATAAAAAATTATATTCATCTTTTTGATGCACAATGTGTTTTCAGTTAGGAAAAAAATTACAAACTACTAATTCAATTATTTATCTATCTATCTCACTTTCCTACGGTAGATCAATATTTTTTCAAAATACCAACGTGACATCTGTTTCTCAATTATCTGCACAAACGAGAAAAAAAATCAAAATAATTGATTTTTTTTGTAAACTTTTCTTGATCAAACAGTATGCTTTATGTTCTTCAATTAAAACTATTGAATATAAAATATTATATTTTTTATGTTTATGTTTTAATATGAACCGCTGCGTAGCGCGGATCTTTTGCTGGTCGTCCTTCACGCTGCACTGCCATCGAAATATCCACTGCACAGATTTCGACGTGGTCCAAACTCCATCCTTCATTCACTTGCACAAAGCTCAAAGCGACCAGCAGGTGATGCGAAGAAAGGTGAATCCTTTTTTCACGCGAGAGACACAACCCATCCACTGCACAGCTCTGAATGCAACCCGAATACATCTTTCACCCACCTGCGAAGCACGTAAAGCAACGACTGGATGATCCAACAGCAGATTCGCGTGAAGAAAAGTGAGCCCTTCTTTCGTCCGAAAGATACGACCCCGATCCTTTCGGGTGAAGAAGGAGCACGGGTCCCCACTTATCCTCGGGGATTAAGCGGCTTCTGGGGCCAAGATGGACAACGGAGTTTTTGCCACTCATACAAGAATAGAGAGCATAAGTACGGAATAAAGGCTCTTACCCGGTTTCCAAACCGGGCCCCGGTTTCTAGGTTCCTTGGTAGTGTGCATAATTCAAATATCAATACGTACTTCTTTCATGCTGTTTAAATAACTTGCAACCATGTTCTGATCGTATATCAATCGAGAAATTCTGTGTGCACCGAGGATGGTAAAAAAAAATCTGATCTAGAGCATATAACGGTCTAATTGGACCGTATAGTAGAATTAATAATGGAATAGATATTTAATATCATTCATTTTTTTCAATATTTTACTGATGAAAATATCATTTCCTTCTATAGAATAAAAAAATTATATTATTACTTTTATATGATTTTCTATGAGTATATATAACATCTTGAACAATATAAATGACTTACTGTATTTTTATATGATACTCTGTTGGTTATTATGATTTTTTGAGATCTTATATAACTTCCTGATGTCTTATATAACTTTCTAAATAACATATATGACTTTCTATGAATATATATGATAATTTGAACAATATATATGATTTTCTATATTTTTATATGATATTTTATTAGTTAGAAATATATATGGCTTTCTGAATAATATATATGACTTTTTGTATCTTTATATGATATCTTATTAGTTATAATAATCAATAGAATATCATATAAATACAGAAAATCATATATATTATTTAAATATTGTATATATTCACAGAAAATCATATAAGATATTAAAAATTATATATATTATTCAGGATATCTATAATATCCACAGAAAGTCACATATATTGTTTAGGATGTCATATATATTCGCAAAAAATTATATAAAATATCAGAAAACCATAATAACTATTATATATATTGTTCAGAATATCATATATATTCGCATATAGTCATATAAGGCATCAACAAAGAATATATATTGTTTTTTTTATTCTACGAAGAAAAAAATATTTTGTTAAAAAAATTGAGAATAAAATTAAGCAATATTAAATATCTGCTGCATTAATAATTATACTACATGGTCCAATAAAAAATGGTGCACACTGAATTTCTCTATATTAATCTCTCGCTTGACAATCGATTATAGGTGACAGATCATACTAAAGACAGCAAGATGAAAAAGGATGTCTTGCTTTGCGTAATTTTCTCGTATAACTTAGTTGCTATGCCACGATAAGATTTTAAAGCTTGATTCCAATATCTCTTCCCTTCAGTTCATCTAAAAACTTCGAACAAGCAAGCCGTAATTTCATCTAAAACTTTGGTCATATAAAGGAAGGCTGGTACGCCAAAAGTCGCTAAAACATGGTAAGATATACCAATCAAAGTTTGCTGTTTCGCCAGTTCTTTCTGCGTGGTAGCATCCCGGGTTTGTCAACTTTTATGAAACCAGTTATAAGGCAGATTTTTCGCATCCAATAGGTCAGGGTCAGGCTTGGGTCAAGGCCTAGACCAACCCAAGGGCGAGGGTACAAGGGCCGTGATCCAAGTTCGGGTATTCACTCTGACCCAGCCCAGAAACGGCCCGCTTCCCAGGCCCATTCAAGACTTGGAGCTTAAAATCCCAGCCCGGCATAACAGTACACCATGACAATGTAAAGATAAACAAGAAAATGTATGCAAAGCAAACAAATAATCTCGTTCTTCAGTTTTTCAGCTGTAATTTTATGATTTCATAGAATTTTTTTTCATTTTTTGTTCAATCGAACTCTGTGGATGCATATAAAGATTGAGATAAATAAATTTCCTTGCATCTTTCTTGTGGTGATACATCTTGGGTGCTTCATCATTTCATGTAATTTGGCAATGAAGATGACACCCAATCAGAACAAGTTGACAGGAGCCTGTTATCATATGTACCTAAAGATGTCCCATCTACCACAACATTCTAGCTGATGAACCAGACTACTTACACAGGAACAGGACTCAAGCCGGATGATGGTTGTAAACTAGCTGCAAACTTTCGAGCCCACAAGTCGTAATGTATGATCTCCTCAAGGGAAGGGTTGACAACCAATTCATTCCTATGCGCATCGCATGTAAGCTCGACGACCTTGAAAATGTCCAGATAGCCGATTCTGAAGCACATACAAATATCATAAGATTCAGTCATCTATTTTAAGGAAAGAGATTACCTCCCATATTCACAGAGATAACAGCTAAAAGAATGAACATTCACTTTGTTGATAAATCAGTGACACAACTGAAGCAAGAATGCACAAATTTCATGAAACTGCAATGCAAAAGAATAATAAAAATATAAAAGATGGAAAGCTGTATCAAAAACTTTCCTTCTTTTTTTGGTGAGGGAAAAATTTTCCTTCATTGAAACCCAGATGATGCAGCAGATGATGAATATTTGAATTTTAATACTTACATATTACATGAAAACCCCTGATGTCAATCTCTTTACTGAATGTTAAGTTGTTAGCTGATAGTGTAGCTTGTCAAATATTTATATCATTTAAGGGAAGTTGCATCATTCTCTAATTCTGATGGAAAAGTCCATACAGGAAGGAGACGTAGCAACATATATTCCAGTCAATTCTAAAAATTTTTGACACGAAGATTTTGGAAATCTGGCATGAACTTTCTTTGTTCAGAACAAAAAACCGACCAACATAATGCAGCATTTTATAAGTTCAGAAGCATACGATCACTTGCAGTTATTATTAACCTTGACAACATGAAACCTGGATGTTTAAGTAGGAAATAGCCACTAAGATAATAAAAGGCCCTAAAGAAAAGGAGAACAGTGCATACTGCTCATGGATGAACATCTCCACTGCCTTCTCATTAGCAGCACTAAGAACTCCTGTCATGGTGCCCCCAGCTCGCCCAGCTGCATAGGCAAGTTCCATGGATGGGTATTTCACATTATCAGGAGCCTTAAATGTCAACGAACCCAACCTGCACCATCCATTTGAACAAGGCTTTGCTATGGTTAGTAATCAGAAGAGAATCACATTCAAGAATTTCAACTCATATAGTTGCCTACATGTTATCATCTGTAATATACAATCCCTTTTTTGTACCAAATACATTTCAGCAGCAATTCCAAACCCATGGTTATGTTATCACAGAATGTGGTGATTATTTGTCATACAGTCTGTCTATCGATCAAATCCGGACTTCATTGTATGGAGAAGAACAGCTGAAATCCTTTGATTTGGTGCATAGCAACAAAATGATACTTTTCTTCAATTTTGAGATTTCAGACAATTTTTCATTAAATCAAATTACACAGATAATTTTTTGTTGATTCAAGGAAAAGGTGTGCATTGATCCTAAAAATAGTAATCCAAGCCATATCTGCCTACTATTCCTTTCTGATCTAATTCAGAATGATGCAAAAGGCATACAAGACCTTGTATATTTAAGTGTAATAAGCTAGAAAAACATGCTGACATCACTCATAATTAGGTCAGTATAATATTATTTATAAATACATTATAATATTATCTGTAAAGTACACTTAGAGTTTTTTTGATATGTGAATGATAATACACAACTATATGCTTTGAAACTAAACTTGTGCATGCGGATCATAGTAATTAGGAGAAAAGAAGTTCCATACTTGCAAAGATCAAGTCGAGGCCATGTAATCTCAGAGCAATAAATTCTCTCTGGCCAAGACATTGTATAAAGGATTGGTAGGCGCATATCAGGCCATCCCAACTGAGCCAAAACAGATGAATCCTGCGAAAACAACATAGAATAATTTAGGACTTCTTGATTCTAGACTGGACCTACAATCTCTCCAAATAAACAATTTAAGCTCCAAATCACTTTCAAATGAACCAAAAATGCAACTTTCATGCTGTCAAACATCACTTGAAAATAATATCCAAGAGCAAGTCATCATGATGAATTATAAGAGATTCACCTGTGTCTCAACCATAGAGTGAATGATTGACTGTGGATGAATCACAATCTCAATATTATCATACTCAGCCCCAAATAGATAGTGTGCTTCAATAACTTCTAACCCCTGTTCAACAAAGAACTTGCTGGTAGCTGTAGGCCTTGAGTAGCTAGAGAAATATACATTTATGCTGCCTGTTGCAAAGTCATCAAGGACATAATACCTTATTGAAAAGGGTAGCAGAATCCACAGTGATCTTTTTCCCCATATTCCAGTTTGGATGTTTCAAAGCATCTGCAACTTTCACCTCCTTTAACTTTTCAACTGGCAAATCCCTATCACAAATACCAGGTAAAAGTGTTGGTCTAAATTCCTGGCTGTAAAATGGAGTGTACAGGAACATAACTGCAGGCAAGATGACTTCTTCTAAATTACATGAAAGGGATTATCATATTAAAACAAAAGGGCACATTTTAAATCATTTCCTCCTTTAGTATAAGGGAGTAGCTTGTTCTGTAGCAAAAGACAGCCAGATCAAGAACTTATGCATAAAAAGGTAATTTGTGTACACAAAAATCAAAATTACTCTGGTTTGTTTCACTTATTAAGCTCTTTCTTAGCTCTCTTTTTGTCTCTGGAGGAAGAACACCAATTAATAGCTTTAAAAAAAAAATTCAAACAAAACTTTACTCGATAGAACTAAGCTGTTGAAAAATCTAAGCTTTCCATGAAAATTTATGCAACAAAAGTTTCAGATTCCTTATTACTCTCCAAATCAAGATGCACATATGGTAGATAAAGCTTAGATCTTCAATGCACCTGAACGCTCCTCCAGATGCCGTCAAAATTATGCGCCGAAGTGCACCCTCTGGCAAACCTTGAATACACTGGAGATAGATGAACATTTTCTAATCATCATTCTTCATCAACCAACTTGAGGAACAAACAGTTCTATATGAGCATGAAATCAGGTAAACAGAAATAGCATGCAGAGATATTTTCATTTCAGAATGAGAAATGAACTGCAATCTGGAATTTTCTTAGAAAAGTTCCTTCAGCAACAAACCTAGATACCTGGAATATGGCAGAATGTTCTGAATCAGCAGGAAGTATTTTCACTTTATGCTTGTGTGCAAGAGGAAGCACAAAAGGACCGCCTGCAATAAGAGTCTCTTTGTTTGCCAAGGCTATGTCAATTCCAGCCTCAATTGCAGCCACAGTAGGCTGAAAATTAAAAAAATAAAATAAATAAAAAGAGGATTTCATTGTAAACAGATGTTTATCTATTATTACCAATATTTTCAGTAATCAAAATTATCTTGACCACCATAATATCAGATATTAAAAAAATGTCTCAAAATAGTAAATCTAATGATGTCACAACAAGAATCCCACATTATCCTTTAAATTATTTTCTCAGCATATTTAGCAACTACGGATACGAAATTAGCAGCTATCAACTATTGTTTTGGAAAGGCCTCCACTAACAGAAGCCCATTATGAACATCTATAACTTTTAGTTCACTATTACCATCCAGACAGCAACAGCACAATATCTGGATATTGCTGCAATGATTGATGCCAAAATCTTCCCTCCTATAACTCCTTCCTATACAACTGTCTATGCTGTTTTCAGATAATTTACCATGTCAAAACCTAAACCAAGAATACAATCCTTCATATCAAACGTATGGTTTACTGCAGTCTGAGACAAAAACTATCAAGAGTTAAGCAGTAAGCTTGAGCCTTACCTTTAAGCCTGCACATCCTACTATTCCTGTGACTACTGTCACAGCATCTGGGTGGCGAGCAACCTGAAAAATCATATTCAAATACATTACTTGATTAAACCATGCCATCACAAAAACTGGAGGGATGCAGAATAATGGCCAACCTCTATAACACCTTGCTCCCCAGGAATTATTTCAGGTTTGTGTTCTGCATCAGCCAAAGCTTCTTTTAGTTCTCCAACCAAAGACTCATTTCTTACCGAACCAATTGAGGTTTGAATTGTTTGACCTGTTCAAAAATAGAAAAGAGGAGCAGATGTTAAGACCCATGAGACAACTTAGTAGTTCTCAAGATATGCTTGCTTGTCGCCACCTTTGGCAACTTTACTCGAGTAACTTCATGCACACCTGATCAGCTAAGAGCGTCACATTAGAGCCAGCAGCAAGTGCAACCACCCGAAACTTATCTGGATTTTCAGCCACTATGTCTAATGTCTGCAAACATAATAGAAAATCAGAAGAAAATATATAAGAGGATCTGACGACCATAGTTTATAGAAGCGAAAACGAATGGATATCTGACTCTAGTTTGAGCAAGATGCACAGAAAAGTCATTAAGGCTCTTAATCGCAGCTACCATATTGGTCTAATGAATTTGAGGGTTGGCCATTATAAATAGCAGATATCACTGGGACATGATCCCAAAAAACTTCACACACTGGAATAGAACTAAAAAATGAAGGAGAGCACCGATGTTTGCCCCCAAAAGTTATAGATCTCAAATTGGTGGTACAAGCACTTGATGCAAATTTTCAGACCTTAATTTGGTCGAATATGCATAAACATAAAACAAGGTGCTATATGGTAAATAAAAATGTACTGCATCTGTACAGTGTGCTGTATACCTGAGTTCCGATCGAACCTGTAGATCCAACAATTGAGATAGGCTTTGGACCATCCCATGACTTCCGGCTTGATTCTGCAACAGCTCGGCCAGGCCAGGCGGGCGGTGGAGCCTGCTGCATTAAGCAGCATGTTCTCCTTGATGAACCTATAGCCTTCTCCTTCCTTTTCAAAGGAAATCCCACTGAAAACACAACCAAAGTATAGACTTTAAGTCCAAGGCTTCTAAAAGACAATTTTATATCCTTAAATCGCTCAAAAAACCTCACAAGAAACCCATTAAATACTTGATTTTCTCTTTTGAGTGTTTAAGAAACACATACGCTTGGAAATGCTGCCGTCCAAACGGTAAAATAAATTATCAGTTCATTAGCATTTTTTTTTTTTTTTAAAGAAGTAAGCACTATTCAGCTAACAAAGCAATAAAATTGTTTTTTCCAAAAAAAAAAAAAGCCTACAAATCGAGCTGCAATGGAGAGAAGTACAGTTGTGAGGAACTTTTCTGCAGAGTTAATCATTGTAAATCCAATTAGTAACTCGAAACTATCAGAATTTAGGTGGATCAATGTATCCATCATGACAAATCATGAACAACAAACATATTTTACTTAGACAAACTTAGAAAACAGACTATCTTGCACACTCTAAACATATAATCCAACAAAATATCCTTATAAATCAACGAGAAAAGTCCCGAATTATTCCAAATATAAACAGTTGCCCACCAAGAAACCAGATTACTAATGAGATTAAACAGAAAATTCGCACAATAATCCACCCGCAGTAAAATATAACGCAACCGCAGTTTAGCTAATCCTGTACTATAAAAAGATATGAAACAGAAAACAAAACCACTCGCTTTGGAAGAAGAAAACCATAAAAATCTCACCTTTGAGCTGTTGGAAGGTTCCTCTGCTTGAATCCAAGAATGATATCCCTCCAATCTCCGTGGGCAATGGAAGTTTCAGCGCCATCACGACCTTCCTACTCCTTAATCACCCGCAGAGAAAGAGAGAGACAGAGGGGGGGAGAGGGGGGACGGCTATATATTTCTTGTAAGGGAAAATGGGAGTGGGAGGAGCTTTAAGTGGAGGGGGATAAGACGAAGACGGAATCCTGGAATAACATGGATGGAGCCAGGGGCCTGCATACCGGATCATACCACCGGGCGGCCACGTGTATAAATTAGTTAATTGTTAAATGCCTATATTTTTGGTAAACGTTCAATATTGGCGTAATGAGGGATTATTGATTTCCAAAAGTATGATTTTTAACATTTTCCACAGAATCAATTTCGCTTATTTTGGAAGTTGACGAGGGATAAGGATTTTATTTCAATTTTTTTTAAATTAACTAGTGGAAAAGTAACGTGTCCCATGTAGTCATTTAAAGACATATTTGGTTGAAGAAAATTGTGCTTAAAAATAAAATAGGGACGAGTGTTTTCTATTCCAATCATTTGATTAGAGAAAATCTCATTCTCATTTGGATCATGAGATGGGAATATCTCAATTTTCTAAAATTCAATCTTACTTTTTTTATTATTTGAATCTCATTTCAATTTTGATTTCATCTATGAAAAAATATATTAGAAACTATAGCCATTTCAATTCTCATCTTAATTATTCCAATTTCTAATACGAACCAAATACAACCAAACATATCCTAATTTTCATGGAACACTTGACTATTTTAAGTTATGTGCTGTTCGGTAGAGGGTGATATTGCACATCATCCTAATGATATGAATTAGATGATGTGATCGTCTTATTTGGTATTGCAAAATCTTATTCAATGATAAAGAATCTAGTGATAAATTCGATGATAGTATCACTGTACAATGCAGTGATGTTACCACCACACATATCCCAAATGATAGCACATCACCAATACTGGTGATGTGCTTAAATTATTTTGGGATAAAAATATTTCTAGTCAGTAAACTAGAAAGAAAAAAAAAAAATTAATTTTTCTATAGATGTCTATCTACTAGATGTGTTTTTATTTTTATTGACAGATTTAGTTAAATGATATGGATATTTTTATTTATTTATTAGATATTTATTTTATTTGTATAGATAGATATGGTTAATTAGCATGAATGAATCATATCGAATCCTTCGTGCTTTTCTTTTTCTCAATTTATTTTGAGGGCTAAATCATTCCTAATAAGCAGTCCTGATATTGATGGTTAAAATTGGCCAAACCTAGTCAAACTTGATTATATATAATATTATCGTAATATCATTTTAATAGATCCATCAAAATAAATATCTATAATAATAAATAAAAAATATTATTATTATTACTACTGCTATATATTTTTATGAGGAGTTATAAATGAAGAATATTTAATCAAATTGTAAAATAATTATTATGTACTAATGTATAAAGTTATTTATGATATTTTACACATTATCACTATCACTATTTGATGATATATTAAACACAATGAAATTTTATTTCTAGTGATATTTCAGTGATATGCCAAATACAGTGATTACATATCATCTCAATATTTGCATATCACTTCAGTATTCATATCATCTCCATGGTCACATCACTCCAGTAATTACATCATCGATGATATATTAAATAGCACCTTAGGTGATTACTCTATTTGTTAGTTCGGACATCTGCAGACTACAGTGCATATGAAATAAATGGTTGTAACCATATAAAAAATATTAATGGTTTGATTTTTTTTCTTATAAATATATTTTTTTAATTGCTATGATAATTATATAGACAAAATGGACAGTGACCTTTCTTTTCTGAAAAATGTGTTTTCCTTTGTCGGCATGTGCTTCTCATGTTTCATCAAACCAAAGATTATACATGTATAATGTATATGTATATATCTGTGTATCTTCTTTGTCAAAATACTTCTTAGACCGGTGATCTTTAAGCATGCTGATTCATTTTTCCACATGCAATGCACATCGACAGATGTCAAGAGTCAAACTCTGAAGTTTGATTTTTCTATGTTCCTCAAAAAAATTCTATTTTTCTATGTTTTGTGTTTTCCTCTAGTTGAATCACTCATTATTCAAAGCAATCCTTCCGGGTAATATTGGGCAGTGAAATCGGAGATACTAAATTATTATTAAAAATTAAAAAAAAAAAAGAAAAAACAACAACAACTACTACTACTACGATGTCACCCTCATGTCCCGAATTAGTTCTTAGCAACAAAAGTTCTGGATTCAACAAAAATTCTGGAACATTTAATTATTTGTTGCACCCTCTCCTCCTCCACCATTAGCAGGAAAAAAGTTGGCAGAGATATGAGTGAGCCCCATGGCTTTACAACTAAACAAATTGGCCGGCCGGAAACAGAACCTGATAGGACCCGGACTCGCACTAACCGGACAAAAAACACCCACCAAGTAAGAGCACCACCATCCATTATTATTATTATTATTTTTTCTCTCTCTTTTTAATTTAACTTGTGGACATGAACGTCAAGTCGTACAGGTAGGACAGTAGGATACTATTCACTTGTACTGGTTGAGTGCTCCATAACCGTGGACGTGTAACACAAGCCCAAATTCCAAGCACAAAAAAAAAAAAACAAAAAAACAAAAAGTGTGTAAAACGTGATGTGCACCCTATGTTGTGGACCCGTGGAGTGGCTGTAGATATTCCACACAACAGAGTAGAAAAATTAAGCACTCTGTTTCCATATGAAGTGATCTTTAAGACCATCGACCATTATAGCTGACTTATTAACGTATCGTGGTGTTGGCCGCTAGAACTCTGGTAAGCAGTCACTTACAAGGTATCTATCATCTCACCCGCTCGGTTAATAAAATGAAAGAAGCCAAATTGAAGAAGGAACATCGAAGGAGAAATTATATCCTACATGCCATACTTCATGTAGCCGCACATATGAATAGTGCAACGATAAATAAACATGAACACTTAATGGATAAGATTTATATGAATAAATAGCTGTGAATATTGATGACATGCACAGCCATGTGATGCACGTAGTTAGTATTTTCCACGAAAATATAGAGGGTAGCATTACAGCATGGCACACGTGATCCTGTACTAGGAGAGATGGTCCCTGTTCCATGCTTATAATGTCAAATTTGGACGCGGCCTTGTGGCGTTCATGGTCATTGCTTAGACTCTGTCAAACCACAAGTCACATTAGTACTCTCAAATTAGGACACAAGATCTCTCTCTCTCTCTCTCTCTCTCTCCAAAAGCCATCAAGTTTGGAATATTCTCCACCTCCCCTCATACACAAATTTGGATAGTTATTATACGTATAATCCGAGTTCCTTCTGACATTTTGAATCTTGTAAGACCGGTGTTTTGTTGAAGTTTTTGCCCATAGAATATTTTTGCCATATTTGAGCCTGAGGAATTAGATTCAGGATACATTAGTTAATGCATGTGATAAGGTAGTGACGCTTCAACAGTGAGATCCCTTAACATGCCAGCAGCAATTTCGCCAACATAATTATTGCCACCCAAGTTCAGTATGGTGACACCTTCACCCCGGATTATCCTATTCCAATGCATCTCAGGTCTTTCCCTGCTTCATTAGAAAACGTATTAGCTATACATGGATCAGTTTTTGGAAAATTGACCTACACATCCAACAGACTAGCTGCAACATGCTAACAATATGACTTTCTATATGATCTAGTGTGGTCGATACGACTAGTGTTAGCCTTCAGTAAGGGAAAGGAAATGAGATCCAAGTCCTAAATTCAGCTTAAGGGTGCCTTATTTATGCTAGATCCAGCATTGTCTTGCCACTGCATTCAAGTTTCACGTAGCAGTGAGGCTAATTAACATATTGGGAAACAATTCGTGACAAGTCATCACTCTAGAAGGCCAATTACCATTTCACTAAGCAAAGGTCACTTATAAAGCCTACACTAAGACAACAACAGGAAAAAAAAACAATAAATAGATGAAATATGAAGCAAACCTTAAGCAAACTATTCCAATAGCGTAGTTATACCTTACCAAAAGAGACCAAAAAGCAAAGTAACACCCTCCCTGAGATGCCACCGAAACGTTCCCATTAGAACACATGAAGACTTGCTCTTGTGGGAGACAACATGTTGGATTCCATCATGATATCGTTAATTACATGAAGACTGTACTCCCTTGGAAAGGATTCTATGCCGACCATGCAATAGAATAATAGGATTTTGACAGAGTTGCCGCTCCACAAAAGCTCTGCTACTAGTGGGGGCTAATCCAAAGTTGCCCGGCACTTCAATGAGACTTCGAAGCTTCAAGGTCTTAGTGGAGGTGGCAAAAAGTCACCCCGTATCCTACTGCCACATAACATGGAATGCCCTATACATAGTTATATAATCATTTTATGTCTATCCAGTTAGGTATCATGTTCATGTTCCTATAACTTTTAAATTAGAAAGGCAAGAACGGTGACCTTCCATTTTATGTTTTCGGGAAGACCTGGAAGCACGTTTTATGGACTTGAATTTTCTGCTTCCATGCTTTTGAAAAAAATTAGAAGCTCTTATTCAATGAGTTGGACGATGTGTCCCAAAGTCATAGCCAAGTCTAGCTAGTAATACTGCTAGTTTGGAGTTTTGCATTAATAATCTGACAAGGCTTTTACTAATACTTATTATTACTTTTGTTTGATGGGTCTTTTGATTCGTTGCTGTGGTTGTTTATTCATGTCACGTTTACATAACAGTATGGTCAAAACAATTTCCCCACCATAGTTTACTTTCTTGTAGATTTGTCAAGAGATACAGAACATCCCACAAATAAATAGTTATCCAACAAGGACAAGTAATAGCAGAGAAAAGAGAATTAAAGCCATTTATTCTCAGGCCCTACTCAATTGGCTTCGGAGCTAATTATTGTTTTAGTGCTACGAGGCTGTCAAATTTCCACTCCATATCAAATTACACGCATCACTTCAAACCCCACTGCTGGAAAAATAAACCAGACCATTTATGATTGATCACTATAAGTGCTCGCAAATCAACGAATAGTATAGTTACTCTTCTCCTCACCATTGCGAACTCCAACCATTCTTAAAAGATCTACTGAAAAACATTTTGTACAACTATCATCTATCATCTTATCAAAGTACTTCAGGCGTGCCAAGCTTTATGGAAAAATCTGCAAACTTACGCTCTATTTTATCACCAAGAACAACTTTTTATAGACAAATTGCACAACTTTATCATTTATAAGTATCTTCACCACTAACAATTTAAACATGGCTTTTAGTTTTTTTTTTTTCCTCTCTGTCAGAAGACAAACTTGCAGTTCGCAGGCAGCCCGAGGATGGACCAACCGCTGCTTGTTCATCTTATAACCCTGACATCGATTAAAGGCTTGCAAAATGAACGAGGCAAACTAGCAGCTAATATCCCTCAGGTTTCCTTGGTTGAATCCAGTAATTTCCATGAAATATGACACATAAATATCAAAAACAACAAATAGACCATTTTCTCCCTTTCTCTTACATAAAGCTCTGAAGGTAGTTTAAAAGAAAATACATATGAAGTATGCATCAGCTCAATGATGCATGATAAACAAGGGACAAGAACTATTATTATCGGCTACCCCGTCATTCCCCTTAAAAGAGTATGATTAAACAGTGTAAAGTATTTGAAACTCTTAGTTTGAGCTATCAGTTTACTTCGATACCATCTGCCCGTTCTTCTTGTATTTCAGTCTGCTTCGTTTCTCTAACACTGGAGGCGTCCACCTGAACAGCAGAGTCAGGTGCTTTCACCCCCCTCTCTTCTCCGTCATCAGAGCTCGCCACCGACTGCTCATCCCCTGACTGCGGCTTTTGAGCAGATGGTTTTGGGTGTCGGATGGCAGCAGCAGCTTCTGGGATAGCAACTGTTGGTGGCTGAGGTGGGACCCATCTCCGCTGGCTAGGACCTTCACTGGCTCCAATTCCATAAGGGAACTGCTTTGGTTCCTCCATTTTGGGCATTGTTTCAGTTATTTTTGAAGTCTTCCTTCTCCACCAAGGCTCTGAAGTCTCATGAGTCTTCTCATTCATCTGAAAGGAGGGTCGGTGCTCTCCTGTACTTCAGAACTCAACCCTTCATCGCTTGATTGGGATCGGAGGTCATAGCTGGGCTTTTGCTGAGGTTGCTGACGCACCTCCCAATATGGCTGTTTGATATAATCACATAAACAACAATGCTCAGAAGCTACGATATAAGAAGAGAGACACAAACACACATACACAAACATGACTACAAAATTAGAAAAGGTAATTATGTCAAAGAAACTGAAGGTGGCGATTTTCTTTCATTTTCTTTGGATAAAAAAAATAAGCCTAATACTTGAAAATCCTAATCATACAAATAACAGATAATTCGAACCAGGCTAAACAATTGCATATCAACAAAATGACCAAGGATATTAAAATGAAAAGCTGCATAATTATATTTTAACAGATAAGGAAATTATGCTAGATAATTAGAAGCACAAAAGGTTTTGCACAAACCTTTGGTCTAGGAGCTGAAACAGGTTTTGCTGGTGGTTGATCAGGGATTGGATGCATGTCATTGATATCCTGGACATTAGAATAAAAGGTCAAATGGATTAAAATTATTTGTAACAAAGGTCAACCATAATCCACTGCAGCAAACTAGTGGAATTAACGGTTCCCCCCACCCAAAACTCTCTTTCTCTGAGCAATACCCATGATCAGGAGAATATATTGAAACTTATTAAAGCAATTCCAATTCCCAAATAATGGGTGAGGTAAGAAGTTTTTGTTCTAGTCTGCAGATAATATCAACTGTCGTGTGTAACTACTAAAGTGAACAGGATAAATATATGCAAAGTAATATACTTAAATGCCCCTCCATGCCCAAAAAGATAAATAAATAAATTAAAATAAACTGAGATATAGCAGAGAACTAAAGCTCTGATTCATATTTGTACATGTATAGAGTCCACATAACTTCGTAAGATAGGTGTGTGTGTGTGTGTGTGTGTGTGGAATCCATGCAACTCCATAAGTAGGTCCGGATCTTTAATTGGTTATATTTCATTTATTGAAACGAAAAAAACCTCAAAAGCAGGTTAGATAATGATTCAGTATCCCTAAAAAGGAGGTACAGTTTGCTAAATCGGCCATCCATATATGCTGAATGGATATGAATATTAATCAGAAGGCAGCGAGAATAAGAGACATACATCAATATATCTCGAGCTCTAGGCCTGCATAAATGGAGAACTAAGATTCAATATCACATGATAGATGGCACATCCAACAGATGACCGTAATAAAAGGATAAACAAGGTTTCTTTCCAAAGATTGCATCATTTTATGTTCATCGCTTGAAAGGAAAAATTGACAAAAACCAGCAATTAGCATATTCACTACTTCAGGACTCTCATTTGACAATTTAATCATGATACGGGGTTCATTCTCAGACGACCGGTTTTTAACAGACCAATATTGACAGGACATTTCCTCCATTTAGAACCTGGGAGAGGTACATAAAATAATTATTTACCTTGAAATTTTTAGATTAATTTTTTGTTTATCTCATAATTGCTTTAAATTCCTATTTTAGGTGGGATTAATGTCAAAGAACTTTTCTTCTACCTGTATATAAAATATGCATATATTTTAATTAAGTTTTAGGTTTTTCTCTTCAGTGAAAATTCAAGATAGTGAGACAACAAGAAATTTATGCTGTAGAGGAGATTCTTCCTCCTCAGCATTGAGCTAGAATTCCAGCAAGAGGCTCAATTCATATTTGAGTAATTCTTATTTCAAATTGCAACTCTGGAAATCAACTCCAGGGGCGAAAGAAATCTGAGGGTAGCACAAATATGATTGCTGTTTCTGTAATTTCACCTGCCAATCAAGTCTTATTTTTTAGAAATGCCAGTTAAGTTACTTCTAGTCTATTTGTGGTCTCAAACATCAATGAAACTCAAAGTTGAATGGTAGGTGCTGGAATTAATTACAATTTTCCAAAAAATCATGAACAGAGAGCATTCAGGAAATATGAAATATGGTTTTCCATTATTGACTTGGAAGATCCAATTTGAGAATGCCTTATATCAGGGCTTCAAATAGTCAGAAATCAGATAGAAATATCCAAAATAATTGCTGATCCATTGACATGTTATACAAGCATTATTCATCTACTAACAAAAGTGAACCTCATCAATGAGATCGAGTTTAAAAAGCACCATATAATTTCATGACCATCACAGTCATAACCTCAATTGAGTATCCATCCTCTTTATGTAATTTAATTTTGTAACTTCTTTTTAAGCAAATGTTAACTTGAGATCCCAGTACAGAAGATAAAACAGTTGGCATTCAGTGTCACAAATTCAAATGAAAAGATTGGAAGCAATGTGAAACATATGTGCAGGGAATGAGAAAAAATTATACCATTCAAATTTCCCGGGAGGGTCACATGGAAAAAAGTCTTGAAGAAAGTGGGCCCTACACTCAGACAGCATATAAAGATTCTAATGGACCGTTTTCTGATGAAGCACTATAATGAGTCCCCTATAAAAACATGTATGCAGGACAAATGGGAAAGATTGCAGCATTCAAAAAACATGAATATCACTTTCTTTCAGGCGAGCAATCATAGTGCTAAATTGATGTCGTCTTTCTTTGTCTTTTCGAGTTATGAAGATATTGACAAGAGGATGGAATTATATACCTCCATAAATGGCTTTGCATGTGGTGCAGGTATAGACTCCACTGATGCAGGTGTGGATGAAGGCCTCGCTGTTCAGTAGCATCAAATAAGATGAGCAGCAGAAGGGAATGCGAATTGCAACATAAAGACTTTTTTTTCTTTTTGAATAGAGAAGAAACAGATGGCTACCTCTTCCAAAGTCCATATTTGGCATGCCATTTACTTTGACTTGCTGAAAACAGAATAAGGAACTAGTAAGAAATTTGTCAATAAACTCAAACTGATTAATGACAACACTCAAGTAGCTGAAGAGTTCAAAGTTGAAACTGTGTACCTAGTCGAACTTGTAATTTACCTTTGAAAACATTGACGGGAGACTGGCATCTGGTTGATTGACCTGAGAAGTTCTCCATGAATTGTTAGCTGATCCTGAAGATTGCACAGAAACATTTAAAGTGGCAGTCAGCTTAGAGAAAATTGCATCATTTGTGGTAGTAATAATATTGTTTGAAAAATCTTGTGTGAGGACATCTTGCCAGTCACCACATTATCTAGCAATGCTCAAATACAGGAGAGATTTCAGATATGACTCAAATGCAAGTATAAAAACACTTTCTGTATCGCAATAGTAAACCTAGAAGTTTTAATGCTAGAAAGCCACACAATTAGATGCAATTTTTTTCATCTCAACCAATATCTTAGTTTGTACCAGTTTTAGGAACCTCGAGATACAGCTATAAACAATTTTAGGCCTGTAATATCTCGACCAGAATAACCCAATAAATACAAAGATATTGCATGCTCACCTGTACCTGCTGGTATGAAACAAACCGTACCAATCTGGCATGGTATCTGGGCTTAGTTCACCCGTACCATCACATGATACCATCTGGATTCCAACAACATATCATGTGTTGGTATGGGGACGTATACCTTATTGACCTGTGTTTTACCAGGAAGTTATCCATACATGGTCCAGTATTGAACTGAAAACCTTGACAAATACAATATAAACATATTTGGATGACATCTTTTAATCACCTTTTTACTTCCTTACGTAGATTTTCAACTAACAAATTATAAAATCAATGCCTTTATAGTTGCTAATGGATTTACCATATCATTCTGAGATTCCGGTCCCAAAATATCAGCCAAGATAGCTGAAAACATCATGTCCTTCCAAATTTACCTACGTTCCATACTGGCCAAGATAGAACTAAGATCTCGGTGCATCTCAGTCTTGACCACCCAACAAGGTGACCAAAATCTCAGCTTTTAAAAACCATGATTAGAAGTCTATATGCACAGACACAAAGTAAACATGGAGTGTAATATTTTAATTGTAAGGTGACTAGGAGTCCTTGGATCATTATTCTGTTTCAAATTTGTCCATGTCTCAGTTTGTCTGAAGTCTACAAGGATCTAAGTTTGTAACTATATTATTGAGTGTTTAAGTTAACTGGCTTGAATCGTCCAGTTTATTCAATTTTTTAGTTTACAAAATCTCTCAAAAAAATTATTAGTCATTCTTCTTATTTGCGACTTCTTCAATTGAATTACTTTTCTTTCTATGCCCAGGTTAACTACATGAAAAGGTATCAAATGTAATATTTCTATCATTAGCCTTGTAAGTTATTTATTTGATGCTCGCTATCACCTCACCTAAAGCCAACAATGCACATGGAATTTTAGTGATTTTTTTGAATGTCTTGTTTCTGAACATATTAATCATTACTAACCAAATGTTGCCAACCAACTACTAAGGACTTCAATTGCAATCAATATTCAAGATCAAGGTAGGCCATCTTGGTACCGGGCTCCATGCCGGTGCCACCCTATCATTGTGTTGCTATGCCCAATATAGGGCTAGTTCAGCATGCCGAGTGTCAGTACCCCCCGTACCATGTACTATTACCGAATCCGTAAGGTACACCCCCTACTACCTAGTTCGGCATGGTATTACATACCTTCTTCAAGATAGTGGACTATTTTTTTCACAGAAAAGTGTATTCCATTAAAGCCATACTTGGAGAAAATGACATGTCCATTTAATTAACTTACCATTCCCTACTGTAGATTGGATATACTCTTCTATCAGCTTCTCTTGAGAGAAACTGTTTTCCCTTGTGCTTTCCAGCTTCCGAATAGTATCACCCATGGATTTCATCTCTTTAACTTGGACATCCAGCGCTCCCATAAAAGCCTCAAAATACTTCCTCTCTAACAAGAAGAATCAGAAGAAGATCTCAAAGTCAGGAACCCAAGATCAAAATGACATTAATAATTTACAATCTCAAAAGAAGGAATAAATTCATGCAGAAGTGAATAACCTTCATTTTTTGCATTTAATAATTCTTGGCTTGCTTTAGCAACAACAGAAGCAGCTGAGGCAGCTGCTTTTGCAGCTTCTGCTGCTTCTTCAGCCAACCTAGAACTCTGTTTTCTTCCTTATCAGATTCAGTTTCTTCTGCTACAACCTTTCTGATCCAAGATTTCAGCTTAGGAACAACCACATTCTGTTAAAAGAAATTGTAAGTACAGAAATATAGTTTTACTTAATCTCTCCCAAGTCTGAATCAGGAAAAAAGAAAAGCCAATCAGCAGCAAGGATTTAGTGGCTGGGTGACATTGGACATGCTGGCTGGTGGCAAGCATGGCATGTGCCACTGGCACATGAACTGGCTGTAATGAAACAAAAGAAATTAAATAATAATAATAATAATTTAAAATTTCTTTTTTGTTTAAAAAGATCAAAATTAGAGTTGAAAGGTGTTGTGGCAACTTGTGCTAGGTGCAACCATTGGCATGGCATGGTATGTGCCGGTGAGCACCTGAAACAATTGTTAGCAGCAATTTAAATCTGAAGTAAACTGCAAGATGAGTAAAAGTATGAAAAATACCTTGAAAAGAACGGCCGTACCAGCACCTGAAGCAGCTAAAACCCCTGTACCAAGAAGTGCATGGGACCAGTGAAATTTGGATTGCTGCAATTTTGGAGCCACAAGAACCCCGCTAGCAGGAGCAGCAGCAGGTTGGGGAGTTTGTACCGAGGCTTGAGGCTGCAAGCTTGTTGATGATTTTGGCTGGATAGCTGCTAACAACCAGACAAATCAGCCATTCGACTAAGGACAAGAGACAGACGAATTGTTTCTATTTGCATTTTATAGAGATTTTGGTTATTTTCTTCCAGTCTGCCAAGATGTAACACATGCAGGAATAATAGTTTTGCAAGTTAGGATGGTGACATATCATATTAAAGAGGTGGCTTCATCCTTTAGGCAAACAAAAGGAGCCACTTATATAGGATCATGTGAAAGTTTTCTTAGAAAAGCATTCATCAAATTAGGAGTATTGCTTAAGGTGGATTTTTCCTGATAAGTCATTGTTTGACTCTATTATCAGTTAGGCAAGACTAAAACTCCTAATCACAGCCATATTAGATTTAAAATGCCAGTTCAAATTATTCAATTTACATGGATACTTAGAGATGATCAAATCAAAGTGTGTTAAGAAATAAGAACCACACTATATTAGTTATAACACATGTGCTACCTTTCTACATTGGTGTAAGCAAAGCAACCAATTAAGAATTGAATCCTTAAAAAATTAAAATTAAAAAACTTCTTTATCACCCATCAAGGAATGAATTGATGGAGCATTCCACTTCTTTTCGACAAAAGTTTACATCAAAACGTTATTTCAGATTATCTTCTTTAACCAGGAGTCCGGTTTGAAGCTTTCATCCCACAAACTTTAAAAACACGTATGCCTGTCCGACCAATTCCTTCATCAAATATCAATCAACTATAGCAATCCATCCAAATTTGTTAGATGGCAAACTTAATCTAAAGTCCATAGTCCTAGGATCAAAGTATCTAAACAAAGTTTTAAAATCTCATTTTCAAGTAAACAAACAAACATATAAAATGTATTAAAAATACTGGAATATAACTAAACAAAAGTATGCAATACAAACTATGAAACTAAACAAAAGTGATAAGTTTTAAAGCAAATAGCATAAAATTCTTTTCTGTTAACACTTGGTGGAGATGGTGATGGTCTCCAGTAGTTCAGAAATCACAAGATTTATTTGTAAGATTGTATAAAATCTAAGAAGCATTTATGACTGCATATTTTGGTGTCGGTACCAACTTTAGTTAACAAAACAATGCCCTGGATTCAAAAAGCTTACCCTGATTTGTGGTGGCAGCCTCAACACTGGTAGCATTTGGAGGAGGGTCCTGTAATACATATGAAACATAGAAACAGTGAAAAACATTATAGAAAGCCTCCATGAAAGAACGCCTCAGCAGGAGGAAAAAAGGTAGTTGTAAAATGTTGATATGTGCAAGGAACTCTAGGGAAAAAAGAATAAAAGAAGAAAAAATCTTACAGGTACACGGCGAAAGGCTTCATCTATTTCCTCCTTTGTCAGGCCCTTTCTTTCAAGAAAGGAACGCCTGTGAATGATTGGGGAACCCCTTACTCTTGGATGAGATAGAAACTTAACAGCATTCTGCACTTGGTCCTCCCTTATTGGTTGGGGGATTGCAAATACTGGTTCTCTTGAAGCTTCATTGGCAGTCTCATCTTTGACATCGTTACCATTCCCCTCCATTGTCTTGGATAACCCAGGCCCTAATGTTTAGATGGCGCATCCAATGTTAATGTACAAATATCATAGGATGTTTACTCTTGATATCTTGATAATTTTACATGGATCATATATATGCATTGACAAGCCCAGCATTTTCCTGGAGGGTTCAAGCTTACAATGAAAAATCCCACCATTTGCCACATCTAACATAGCTAAACCCATAATACAAACAAGTTTGTTACTATTGATCTCTTTATGATATTGGAAGCAGTTGTTTGCAGAAATGATACAACATAACTCTGTGAAAGAAAAAGGTGAGGTAGTTCAAGAATCCTGGAATATAAGCAAGCTTGGTCTACTTTCAAAATGTTTGAAAAAAACTAAGTAACCTCATGAGACTATAAGAAATTTCTTCATTACACCAGTTGTATCAAGGTATTCATAACCTTAAAGAACAAAGAGGGTGGTTCAGCAGATTCTCTGTCTCTGTGCTATCCAGTTTATCTTGTTTTATAGGTATCACAGCTGAAGCCTCTAGTCTACAAAAGTAGGCATCAAGAATTCTAACCCAAAAAAAAATATTTAAGGACATTGGTACACAAGGTAATTTTTACATAAAGCCCCGATCTTCACCCAATAAAAATTTGCCTTCTTTCTATGTTCTTCTGACATCCACGGATGCTGATTACCACTTTTTTCTTTTAAATTAATTAAATCAGTACCCAAACTCCTTCCTTCCTCCCTGCCAATAAATAGAATCAGTCAAAGGCCAGCAGAGCACTTTCCAACATGTCCCAAAAAAAAAATCTTTTACCTAATGCGTGCCAATTTTGCCTATAAATTCAACTTCTTTATATCCACACAAACCATCATCAACCAGTGCAATTATTCTTTCCTCATCCAATAATTAATTTCCCTAGGCATCGATCAAAACACTACCGCCACAGCCGATAACATCCAGCATGCAGACAAATTCTGATTGGATATAAAGAGAACCCAGTATGAAATAGACACAAGGGAGCCAAATAAGCTAATTGAGACAAATACTAGAAACCCAATGGAATCGAAAAGAACCCCTTATTGTTAACTACTGCGGGTTGGAAACCCAATGGAATCGATGGAACAAGAACTTAAATTGAGACAGATACTGGAAACGGGATTTGGGGAAGAGAAGAGATCACCTTGGTTTTGGGAATCGCCGTTGGGAGAGCTCGGGGGAGGCGCGGATTGGGTCGCCATGGCCACCAGCAGCTCCCACCGCCGTATGGAACGTTTGGGGCTAAACAAAGGAGAGAACTTGCAGGACTCGAAATAGAAGAACAACCACGAGGACTATAAAAGGACGAAAGTCTGAGAGTGCCGGACTGGAGATAAAGGTTATTTTTTTTTTTTTTTATCTTCCAAGTAAGGAAATGAATTGAATTGGATTTGCTTTAAAGATGGCGACATCAGACCCTGTGGCACGCCGATTCAAGCAAGTAGTGGAGAAATTGAAGATTGGTTTCCTTTGGGAATTGTATTTGAGCTTATCCGTCCACCCTTGTTCCCTTTCTTATTAGGTGAATGGATATTAGTTTATACAACCTTTCTTAAGAGGGGAAAAATGATCATAATTCATGATTAAAGTTGTTGGATTTTATTTCCCGTGACCTTGCATGGTTTTAGGTTGTGTCTATTGTATGATGGCCCATGATTACATCAACCCAATACATGGAATAGTGCACACTTGATTTGTGCAAGGATCAAGTTGCAATTGTCACGAATGGTCATGATTTGGAGATTGATTTTTTTTTTTTGTCAGCAACATTCTCCTGGCTCCCTTTCCGATTGTGTTATGTGAAAAGAAGAGAAGCTAGAACGAGTTAGAATCGTCAAAAATTCAGCAATCATACTTAATGGTCCAATTTGCAATCATGATAATCCATACATTATGGAACAACCTGTAACGCATCGAGCTCAAGTATCATTGAGGCATCGTGCCATGTACAACATGATTCTTAATGTATCACCAGTGGGTAGATTTGCCTTTTCGATTGCTCGACATGTTTTGCGTGCGGTGGAATTTTGTATTCCTCTTTAATGTATGGTATAGATGGACAGTCTTGTAATCGACGGACAAGTATAGTGATAGATTACCAAGTTCCAACACCGAAGTTGAGAGGGTCCATCTACCAGATAAAAATAGATGGGCAGGATCTATCACCTCCTTCCATGTGCCGCATAAGGAATTCTTGTAAAGGGTCCTACCTTACAGGACCATGGATTCCTTGAGCAATTCCATAGCAACACGCGACTAGAAAATTTTCTAGCCATTACTCTTAATTGATCATAATTTGCTTGGTGGAAGTCTTTGTGCACTGCATGCGGTGCACTAAAAATGCATCGTTCTATTTTATTGGGCCATGTAATCATCACTTTTTAATGCACATTTAATATTTACATTTTTTCTGTTTGAAAATTTAAATGATGAAAATATTTTTTTTGAAAAAACTATGACATCGTATAGTTAGATTATGACATTCTACAATCAAATTATAATTTCTATATAATAGTAAATCATAATTTGACCACAGAATATCATAAAGAATGAAAAATATTTTT
>KE505413.1:80185-90829 GCA_000441515.1 Elaeis oleifera
AACTGTGTAACCTAATAAAATGGAATGATGTATTTTTACTCAACCGCATGCACGGTGCAGGAAGAATTACTCAATTTGCTTGCCCATCGATGGCCCACTACCAACATTCAAAGCTTCCCCCACTCCTCCACCTGATGTGGATAACAATGGATTGCGTAAAGCCCAATGCAATTTCGTGTTTGGCACTTGACCAGTATATTTTGGTATAACGTAC
This sequence comes from Elaeis oleifera, assembly GCA_000441515.1. Taxonomy (NCBI): domain Eukaryota; kingdom Viridiplantae; phylum Streptophyta; class Magnoliopsida; order Arecales; family Arecaceae; genus Elaeis; species Elaeis oleifera. The sequence goes on from KE505413.1 coordinate 80,400, forward strand.
CTCATTTTTTTATTTATATGATTTTGCTAAGAAAAGATGTGATGAGATTCCAAGCACCAAGGAAACAAGTCAAGAGATAGGTAGAGTCATTCCCATCCTATTAAAGAACTAACTATAAAACCTCTTTACCAAGTTAGATGCTGCCACCTGCACCACCCAAGGTCAAGCAGTTTCTCACCTACCCCAGAGTAAGCTACCTTGTTCCTTCCCGAAAACTCGTAATTAGTAGCATAACATGGGGTGCAAGTTGGATGCACCGTTCACATAGACAAGCACACATTTTAAGTATTAAAAAATTCTTGGGTAATCAAATGCACAAGTGCACATTTTAACTACAAAGTTGTGGGGTCCATTGTGGCCGTTTATCTCGCCTGATGATAAAATAGATGTGAAACAAATCGGTGTAACCACCTACTCTTTACCATGTATTTCCTGACAACTCGATGTCTTGCAATGGGCTCAGGAAAATGCTTTAGCTCATCAGTAAATTGCATATGAAAATTTATTAGGCCCATGACCACTAACTTGGCAACTTCACAATCAGACAATCCAAGGTCTGTAATTTGTACTAATTTTCTCTTGCCATCTAAATTGAGAATTGTTTATGTGCACTTTATGAGAACCATATGTAGGGATGGAAAAATATATGAACAACACAAGCTTGGCTTAAGCTTGACCAGAAATAGGCTTGATGTGAAACTAAGCTAATGGAACTTGAACTATCAATTTAGGCCCAAAAATAATGTCCAACCAAGCCAAAATTTAAAACACCTGGCTTGTTGGAGCTTGTCTAAATAAAGCCCAGTGTTCTGTAGAGTCAAAATATAATTTTATTTATTTTTTTTCCTGATCTACATTATATTGAGATTTTAGCATTTGACATTCGAATCAATCAAATGTTATTCGGATTAGCTATGTGTGAAGTCAAGCTTTAAATCAAGCTTTAATCGAGCTTAACTCGAGCTTGAATTAATTTCCGGCTTGGTTAAGGATAAACAAGCTTCTCATCTAAATTGTGTAAGACTCGATTCAAAATTAGGTCTAAAGTGATTTTCAAATAGTCATAAAAAATTAAGCGCATTCCAGCTTGAAATTAATCTCAATTGAGCTTAACCAAATCGGGGCTCGATCAAGATTAACTCCTTTGCACCCAACCCGAGTAGCAATACTCATGGACTGAATAGCATATTCTAAATCTTGATGCACAACAAAGTGAAGCCCCGAAGATATAGCCTTGGCCCGTTTGTGTGCAAACATGGCAAGTGTTTATATGCTGATACCCTGAGATTCGCCACCTTTGCTGCTTGCCAATTGCCACACATGCCTGGGACCCACCGGGTCGTAATTAACTCTTGCGGTAGCGGGGATTACGGAAATCTGAGCCCCAGTTTAACGGCTAAAAGCACTCCATTCACCGAGATTTAAACCGTAAACGACGGATTCGCTCCTCCTGACTCGCGGGCTCGCCTCCTAATCCTACTCCGGCGGCACATCCGAAACGGTTCGCCTTATAAGATGACAGCCCACGGCCTCTTTTGGTTCAGAGGAGGAAGAAGGAAAAGAAGGAGCAGCCGGCACAATAGAAGAGGAAGAGGATTGCATCATAGGGAGGTCTGTGGACACTTGAAGCCCTCCATGTTATTTCTTGGTTACTCTAGATTTTTGTATATATAATCTATACTCTTTGATTTGAACTTTGGTCTTCATCTGTTTCTGTTTTCCATCTCATCCTTAGTTTGTCAGCTGTTTTTCTATTTTTATGGATCAGCAATGAAAACTCTTGGCTTTGTGACATGTTATCGTTAAGTTGAGTAGATTGAGGTATTTTATTTCGTATTTTCTCTATAACTGTTTCATGCATAACAATATTCTGATTTAGCTGCCATTGTTGAACAGGGAAAAAGTAGTTTTATTATTATTATTATTATTATTATTATTTTGAGGGCAGCATATTGTTTTCTTATATTAAAATGTACGTGGTTTGTAACTATATAATTTTCAGAATCTGAAGAGGGGGAGGAGATGGATCCCATCAAGAGGTTGCAATCCGGGTTCGAGCACTTTAAGAAGGAAACTTACGAGTGAGTGGTTATTATATTTTCAATTGACGAAAATGGCATTTTATTTATGAATTTTATAACCTGAGAAATGTATCATCTTTAGTTTTTATAATGGGTCATGCATCGATATCCGACCGTTATTTTAATTTGTCGAGGGGCCAAAAACTAAGATGGACATTAATTACCTGATAAGGGCATTTTAGTCATTCTATACTTGCATTTACCAACTTTGAGAGAATGGCTCTTATCTATTTTTTTGGTTGTCGAATAATATTTTCTCTTTTCAAGACAAAAAAGTCCCGATTTGTTAACGAAATTACATCCGTGCCGTGCAGGAAGAAGCCCGATGTCTTCCGCACCCTCGCAGAGGGCCAGAGCCCCAAGGTAATCTCAGGGTTCTTGGAGACACCATTTTTTTTCTTTTTGGTAAGAATCGTATTATCTGGACTAAAATTAAACCGTGTTCGTAGTTGCTATGCACTGTGACCCATTACGTTTCCATATAACATTATTTTAAACAAATCAATGATCACTATTGGTTAGTATGAAAACAATTCGTAGCCTTGAATAATATATAACTTGTTAGCTTATTATTTTTAGAATATTCCTTTCTACTGATTAAATGTGTTAGATGATGATAAAAAATGTTACCTTTTTTTTCACTATGTTATTATTGTCACGGCATAAAAACAAATAAACCTGCATTGCATTTTTATCCCTTTTTGCTTAGAAACAAAATTGTACAATATATCTGATACTATTTTTATTTTTAAATATTTTATACATTTATCAGTATGCTTTATTATCTGAAATATAATGATTTTTTTAATCAAAAATCTGCTCCTCCTCCGTATGCTTATTTTCTTTTGAGAAGTCTCTACGTGCTTATTCATCATTTCTGTGTTACGTTTTCTCCTTATCATAGATATTGATAGCAGTTTAGTCTTTGTAACCATCATCATTATTCGTACGATTATAATTGGGATAGTAATTCCTCTAGCTAAAATTAAAATGATTATTTTAATGTTTTATTATTTACATCCAACAATAAAGTCACTCTGTTAGTTTGAAACCATGGGCTCATTACCAAAAAAATAAAAACATGGGCTTCTACCATGATAATAATAATAATGATAATAATAAATTAGTGAGACCGGAACATGGGTGATGTTTAATATTTTCCTATGACCTCACTAACATGGGAGCTTGGGCTGGTTTGCTGGAATAATGCATACAGTTCATGGTGTTCGCATGTGCGGACTCGCGCGTGTGCCCGTCGGTGTTGTTCAATTTCGAGCCGGGGAGGCCTTCACGGTCCGCAACATCGCCAACATGGTCCCACCCTACGACAAGGTATATCATATCCCTGTGCTCGATCACCACCCTCCATTCCATTGGCGATGATGTGGGGCCCGCATGCCAAACTAGTCGCTTCTTTTTGACCGTTGTTTCTCCCGTGCGCAGACCAAATACACCGGCGTCGGTGCTGCCGTAGAATATGCCGTCCGCCACCTCAAGGTCAGCAGTCAAAACTCTAGGACTCCACCAATAATGCTGGAAGTACCCAAAATAACCATATCCTACATTTTGAGGTCATCACGGATGTAGGTAAAATTAAATAATATTTTGCTAGGTAGTGTACATGTATGCGTTTGTATGTATACAGATGAGAATATAAGGAAGATTTTTTATATGGGATAGATAGTTGTAAGAAAAAAAAAAATTTTGACGCATCTTTTTTTTTATTATTAAAAATTAATTATATCTATCCTAATTTTATCTTATATTTGAGTAATTATTTTTTTCACCTAATTACTGCCGGTGTTATACTTGTTATATTTGTATATTTTTCTTCTGAACTTTTGTTTTGCAGACCGTTGAAAGTTTTGTTAACTTTATTCTATCAAAAAAAAATTATTAAATTTATAATTTATTTGTTAAAACAATTTAAAAATTGATAAAGTTAATAAATTTTACATTATAAAATTTTAATTCAAAAATAAAAGCTCTCGTATGTTGAATAGATGCGGCAGTTTTGATCGGCCTATTTTCTTGTTCTTACATTATAGTGGGTAAAAACTTTATTAAGTTACCTAAAACATCTAATTAACTTTTTTTGCTTAAAAAAAGAAAAAAAAGAAGGGAGTTGAAGGGGCGACCCGGGGCATCTATTTCCTTTAGAACATAAGCTATTGTCTTGTCCCGCTACCTATGTTTTGAACCGGCCATTACAGAGCCAAATACTTCAAAGTGAGCAACATGGGCGGCATAGAAAGGGTTAGGAATTAAATAATAAAGTTGCTTAATTCTCCGGTCAGAATATTCCATTTTTAGGGAAGCACGTGAGGACGACCTTGCCATGCTAAAGCCATCAATTTGGACGGTCCTAATTCCTCTTTAATCACCGGCGTTATCCTAAAATCGCCACATATATATCATCCTACCAACATTTAGACTTCATTACTCAAAAAGCACGCTAATTATTGGACAGGTGGAGAACATCGTGGTGATCGGTCACAGCCGTTGCGGAGGCATCAAAGGGCTCATGTCAATTAAGGATGATGGCTCCTCCAGCTCGTAAGCACCTTTTCCTTCTGGATTCTCTTTCCTCGTAGCTTTTCTCCTCTTTCTTTGCATCATTCCATGGAATAGAATGGAAGGTGGGAATAAAAGGCACCATTCTCATTTCCCTCCTGCACCAGCCCCAAAAGTTTGGGAATTCTGGAATTCTTTTTCTTCTTATGAGAATATGATGCATGCATTGGACTCATGTTAATGACCATCTCTTTAAGATTTTATAGCCGATCGTAAATAGTGGTATGGGTCAAAATTCTAAATCTCACAGGATGAAATTACCTTAATTTTACCATCCCACGCACCGCCAGCCCATCCCATTCTAATATTTGAGATAGAAGATGCCCCAAGACATCTCGATTGGAATACTTGGATATAAGTGGAACGATCATGTCCCAATACATGCGATGGTGCTTTGTTCCGATGTCTCGTGAAATGTTCCACTAAGATCTGAATCATTGATATAGGTGAAGCGACCTGTGTTAGATAGAGGGCTAATAATTATATTTACCTGCAGTTTACTAATTGGGCAAATGCGATTCTATTGATAGTTTTGTTCATGTACTTGATTTTTGCAGTGACTTCATAGAGGACTGGGTGAAGATATGTATGCCTGCGAGAGAGAAGGTGAAGAGCAGTTGTTCTGAATTGGCCTTTCCAGACCAATGCACCAAATGTGAAAAGGTGTCACCTCCTCCTTTGCTACACCTTTGTCTCAGCCTTTTGCAAGAATCAAAAGGGTTCTCATAATGTCGATACATGCAAGTAATAACACCTAAACATGTTGTTTATCTCCAAAGTATTACTTACACAAATCTGTGGGAATTAGTGAGCAACCATTACTTACACATAGCCAACCCTGCATACATGCATTAAAGGTTTTTTTTTCTTTTTCCTGCTTGATAACCATGCAGTAAAGCTTACTCTTGATATTACCTGAGAATAAAGCATATTTGTGAGCACATACATACATGTATGGATGTTTCTAGATGTATTAATTTCAATGATTTTTATTAATTTTCCTTTTTCTGTTATATTTATGCAGGAAGCTGTGAATGTGTCTCTTGATAATTTAAAGACATACCCCTTCGTCAAAGAAGCATTGGAGAAGAAGTCTCTCGCTGCATACGGAGGTTACTATGATTTTGTTAGTGGCGATTTTGAGGCGTGGACGGTGTAAACCTCGACCTGTTCCCCTCTTGATCACGGAGTTATCAGTGATGTCATGATGAATTTGAGATCTTTTGCTCTTGTCGGTCCATTAATTTGTACCTGCATGGTCAAAGCTATTTTGGACCTTTGAATAAAATGGACTGCTTGATTTTTCTCTAGTTTTCTGTAACGATAAGAAAATTTTCCTTCTCCTTTGGTTTTGGACCAAAGCCTCTCCCTTGTTCCACAGAAAGAGGTGACTGAAGCCAATTGAATCAAATCTCTAACTAGAAGGAAGATCGACAACATACCTTTCAGAAACATATGATTAATGTTTTCAGAATCTTTCTGTGGCCAGGATTACATGTTTTGATTTCCAATATATTTGAACGTCTTTGTTCGTGTTGTAGTATGAATTTGTGGTAAAAATACATTTATAATTGAAATGGATTTTTTTTTTTCGGTCGGGGGGGGGTGAGGGAGGGGCGGTGCAACCAATGATCTTTTGGATTCATGGATGGTAGAAGGAGATGGGAGAGTGGAGAGTTCTTCTGTAATCTCTGCCGTTTTTATCCTCTGCTTTTTATTATGAAGTGGCTGAGGAGATGTTGGGACGCTTGTGGGGTTGTGATAACTATACCAAAGTAATATCACCATGGAAGTTAATGAAGCAAAGGTTGAAGCCCTTGGTTTTTAACAATCCAGAAACTCCACACTAGATGATTAAATAGGTTATATGTTTCATCATATTTGTAACGCATTTCTCATAGATTTGTTTCTCCTATTTATGGACCTTGATCTACTGTTGCACATTGAGGAAGCAAGGATAGTAGATAGCTAAAATTCCTACAAGAATGATCACCAATAACAACAATAAAAAGAGTTTTTTATATGCAAGAAAAGAGATGAACTACTAATTTTGTGAATGTTTTTTTGGACATAGCTGCTAATAGTTTGCCAACAAAGTGTAAAATTCATGCTTTTCTTAATAGCATTGGTATATTTGATAACTGGCCGATCACCATAAAAACATATGGTTAAATAATAATCATGAATAATTTCTATTGCAGAGGGTTTAGAATCTTTCAACAATAATAATAAGATTCGTCTCGGTACCAAGCTCCATATTGACACCAATATACTACGGTGTCAGTATGAGATTAGTTTCGCATACTTAATATATTCTTTCATCATAATTCATATCAAATTGGAATGGTGTGATATGTTCCATATTATTCGATTTTGTCCGATACAATACTCTCGAATGATAATGATAATAATAATATTATTATTAATATTATTATCATTATTAATAATAATGATAATAATGATAGTGATATAATTTTTAAATTTTATTATATATTATAAAATATTATTATTATAATAAAGATTTAGGATCAAGTGTTTCAACTCGAGTATATCAATTTAAATAAATAAGCATGTTGTTTTTACCAAAGCACATCATGTGAGAGGATCGGACTACTGTAACTGTGAGAACATGGACAGGAAGAAACCCAGAAGCCACTGCCAACGAAACTCATGCATGTGGTCCAAAATTTTGCTAAAACCACCACCGCCTACTACCCCAAAGCACGCCCTTTTATATTTTGACTGGCTCCAACGCTTCTTACGAAAACCACAACTACCGCACTACAAATCTAGCTCCCACTTAAGAATCCAAACATTGAACTCTGGTGGGCCTTGCCTCTGCTTTAGATTCCCTGAGACCGCAGACCAAGGGGACTGAGGCAGCGGTGTCATTTTAAAAGGCTTCTCTTAAAGTGTTACTTGGGCTGCCCGATTATCAAGAACAAAAATCATATGGAGGATTTCATAATATATTATATTTTTTAAATATAAAATATTATATAAATAAATTTCATAATACATTATATTTTTTAATATTAATTTTAAAAATAATTTAAAAGTCAAAAAAATTTTCTGCTGATGGAGTTATTAGTCCTATGATTAAAGTATTCTTTTTTTCCTCGTTTTCAGTACATAGCGATACATACTACGTGATCATATGATATATACTAAATATATAATCAGATGATATATACTATAAGCTTTTTTGATGCACATCCAGTAACGATCCAATATACACCTATAGCTAAATTGATACATAGTTTACCCAATTTAATATTTATCAGTATATAGTATATGATTAGTTGATATATATACCTAACAAAATATTCATCCAACGTCCCAATATACATCTCTAGATAAAATGATATACAATTTTTAAAATACGACATTCATCAATACACCGTACATAAGTAAATGATACATACTAGATGGTTTATTAATATATATTGTAAGCTTTTTTGATACACATCCAGTAATGATCCGATACATATCTGGAGGCCATTTTTTCTCTTCTAAATCTCTCTACTTTTCTAAGATCTTTGCATCTAAAAGTTTATGAAAATTGTATATCATTTTACCTAAAGATGTGTATTAAGACGTCGGATGAATATTTTGCTAAGTATGTATCAACTGACCATATACTGTATACTAATGAATATTAAATTTGATAAACTACGTATTAATTTATCTGTAGATGTATATTAGATCATTGCTGGGTGTATATTAAAAAAGCTTACGGTATGTATCAATAAGCCATTTAGTGTTTATCATTTGCTCATGTGCTGTGTACTGATGAATGCTATATTTTAAAAACTGTGTATCATTTTACTTAGATATGTATATTAGGACGTTGGATGAATATTTTACTAGGTAGTATCAACTAGTCATATATTCTGTATTGGTGAAACTAAGTTCGATAAACTATATATATCAATTTAACTATAGGTATGTATTGGATCATTATCGGATGTGTATCAAAATAGCTTACAGTATATATCATTTGGCTATATATTTAGTGTGTATTATATAGTTCTATAGTATAATCGCTATGTGCTGAAAATGAGAAAGAAAGAGAATGCTTTAATCATGGGACTAATAACTCCGTTGGTAGAAAAATATTTGACTTTTGGATTTATTCTTTAAGATTAGTATTAAGAGAAACATGGCATATTATGAAGGCCACTCATGTGATATTTTATAGTGCCTGCCCCATATGATTTTGTTCGGTTATTGGATCCCTTATCTCTCCAGACCGCGGTCAGTTGTCTACTGATACCACAAACAGATCGAATCATATTGAGAAGTCTGGAAAGTCTTCATTCGCTCGGGACTAGGCAGCGCCACAGCATTGTTCAGACTCACTGCATGTCCAACTAAGACTCTGTTATTTATTTATTTATTTATTATTTTTATATATTCTATTTGAAATAGGACTAAGAGTTTGTATTGTAATAGATTTATTTTGTGAGTCAAGGTAGGAATCAAACTTCCATCCATATGATGTTTTATTTAAAGAGACTCTTGGTGTCTCCTTAGTATGTAGAAAATCGTAGAGAAATGTGTGGAGAAAAGAGAGAGGAGATATTATTTGTACATGTAAAGATTTCTTGGTGAGCACTTTTATAAATGTATCATTCTACATGGTATCAGAGTCATAGGCTTGGAGATTGTTGATTCGTGCATTAGTAGGTCAACATGGTTGAGAAGCCTCTAGTAATTCGTTTTATGGTGGTGGAAATGTGTAGACTCTTATTTGATCATTCAAGAATTGAATCATCATAGCTGAAGCTACTACGATCAAAATATTAAACAATACCAATTATGCATTTTGGAAGGCCTGCATCAAATTTTATTGATTGAAAAAATTTATGGGAGGTTGTAGATGGGACAGATATGGTAAAGCTACCAAAAATTATGGTAATACAGAAGTAAAAAAATATGGGAGACCAAAATCGTAAACATAGTTCTTATTCTTTTAATAAATATGGACGAAGATACTTACCATCATATTCAAGATATAGAGGAGGATATGGGATATTTTTATTTGTTGGTGCAAAATCCCGTTGGCGCCGGAGAAGTTGGAGTCGATGGAGCCGTGGTCACCGTCAGGACCTGCAAAGGAAGTCTAAACTGGAGTTGGGGTTGCTCCGGCAAGACCCTCCAACGCTCAAGTCTGTACTCTGCCTCAACAGAAATGGAGTGCTCGAATGGAAATTTTAGCAGAGTTTTGAGATAGAGTTTAGAGCTTAGAGAAGAACGTATTTGGGGGTCCCTTTTATAGACGGAGAGCGTAACTGATTGACAGCGACGTCTGTAACCGCCTCGTAGTGGGCCGTTCGGGGCCACGCGAAGTTCGTTACGGAGAATAGTGGCGTCAGGGGCCGTTCAGAGCCACGTGGAATCTGTTATGGAGAGTGGAGTGATGTCCGTTGTCGTGACTTGCCAGAGAGTGGCGGAACCGCGCGGGATCCGTTACAGGAAGTGGAGCAGAGTCGTGGTTATCATCGTGGCTTGCCAGAGAGTTCGGACCTGTCGACTGAAGTTCGGTTGGGGCGTCTGAAGGAGTGGGGCAGCTCTCTGTCTGAGAGGAGCTCGGATGTTTTCGAGGTTACTGAAGCGCCACCGTTGCTGGGTGCCTTGGATGCCGACGCTGCAGGCGGAAATCATCTGCTGTAGAAGCTCGGACGGGGACTTTCTGTTGATGAAGCTCGGCTTCATTAAGAATCCGGCAGAGGGTTGACCGACTGTGGATTTCGGATGGCGCTGTAGGGGTTC